>LPNX010984162.1:14263-28002 GCA_001517045.1 Pseudotsuga menziesii | reverse complement strand
ATATATTATGAACTAGAACACTATGAAATTGAATATAGGAATATGCAATATGAATATGTGAATGTGAAATTATACAATGTAACATATATATATATATACATGCACATACAATGTACGTATAAGTTTATGAATTAATTCCAAAATTATAATTAAATTCTAAACAATTTAACATGTATATATATAAAAATTATGAACTATAACACTACGAAATTGAATATATGAATATGCAATATGAAATTATATGAACTAGATCACTATGAAAATGAAATTATATATACGAATATGAAATTGCATAACTTTTAAATCATACCAATATTGTTAGCAATGGCATTTGATTCTCCCATCATAGGTTGATTTTCAACTTCTTCTCCTCTCAAGATTGCTCTTTTTTCCTCTTTCTTTCTCTATCTTTCTCTCTTATTTATTCAGTGTTGCTTTGATTCCGAGTAGATATTTTACTTCAACGTTTCTTGCTTCCCATTGTGATTGATCAACAATCCAAATTGATACCCGCAACAATATGTAAACATAATACACAATGCTAAATTTGCATTAGAACACAAGCATTGCTTCAAATAGGTTAGTCAATTGTCAAGGATAAAATTAGTAACATTTTTATGTTTTATGTTTTATATTTATATAGAATTCCTTTAGGAATTCGGGTGGGAAATATGGTTGGGAAGGTTGTTGGAATGGTATTAATTCCAGCAATGCCTAAGTTCATTCCCTGGCATTTTTGTTTAGAATTTTAACAAAAACAGGACCTCGATTGAGGTCGTAGCTCGATCAAGGGTTTCATAACTACTTCGATCGAGGTTTTAACGGTAGCTCGATTGAGGGTTTCAGAACTACTTTAATCGGGGTTTTAACGGTAGCTTGGTCGAGGGTTTATTACACCCTCGATCGAGGGTTTAATAAACCCTCGATCGAGCTACTATTAAAATCTCGATCGAGGGATTTGAATACCTAAATCGAGCTACATAGCTCAATCGAGGGCCTGCAAATAGAGAATTATCCCTGTTATAGGCAAATCAATGTTTCTCTATATCTTCCAGGGCTGTAAACCCTACCATTCTTGACACATAATTGAGCGGAGTTTGTACCGATAGATTCATCACCAAATCCTCTATACATTGAGGTATCATGCATGCATTTTGGCATTCATATGGTTTTTTTTTAATTTGTTCTAAAACTTACACTTAGAAAACCTGACAACAACTTCGAAGCAACTCAAAGAAAAATCCGCAAGGTAAAAAATACACATCCAAAAATTTCTTTAAAATGCACATCCCACACATCGGCGTGTCCTCTTCAAAAGGGTATCTTTGGTTTTTCAATTTTTGAAAATAGTGAAAAAAAAGATGGGATGGACACACGTGTATAAAATGATGCTGAAATTAGATGTGGTCACTTTCGAAAAAAATAAATAATTGTATATTGCAAAATAAATTAATAAAAAAATATGCAGACCAAAGTGCATTTTGTGTAGATCATGCTCATATATATATATATATATATATATATATATATATATATGTAAGAATGAATTATTGGGGTGGGACATGAGCCCCTTATTAACTTCTTCAAAATTTTAAGGTAACATAGTTCATTAAATGCAAAATTTCACACATTAAATGACATCGAAATATTTAAAAAAAAATATCATTGGGAATCCAACATAAAATTCTACAATATGTTTTTTTACTACAAGTCGAAATTCAAATGGCATATATGTGTTTCGAGGGATCCTATCTAGCACATGAGTAAAAAATCAGGTTTTCATCGCCAAATTTGACCAAAAAGTGTTACCCACCTTCATGGAATCACCAATCGAGCTATCTTTGTAATGGTACTATATCTTTCACGAATTTATGTTTCTTCTCCTCATTTATTGTCTTAAGAAAAACATAAGAATTGTGTCATCCATGAGCAACAACATTCACCCTTATCTTATACTTTCCTAGCTACATTGCCAAATCCGTTGAGAGTTGATTCACTCCATCTAAGCAAGCACCATACGTAGTAGATTTAGGGTAAATTCTTCTTTCTATGCCAATGATTGATGTGAGGATATAAAGGAACTCCCAATTCCATAATCTTCTAGCAAATAAACCATGTTTCCTTGAGATTATCTCTCATTTTCCTGTCTAGTTCCTCTTCAGTCAAGTCAAGGAGTGGTGTTATATCACCTTCATAAGTGTAGTGGTTGACCAGGGCATCTATCTGGCCTAGAAAATTCCATGCTCTATCCACTTCCTTGTCAACAATTTACTCGCTACCATTTCCATCTAAATCCATCTCAACCACTTGATTTTTGACCTGATTGCATGTTGCGAGCGACCCAATTGTTGTCTCTACTTTCTCATAACTATTATCATAACTTTCAGCGTTCCTTCCAAGAAACCGAGTTGCATTCCATTTCCTCTCTATCCATCAACAACCTTGCAACTTCAAGACTACAATAATTTTAAAAATGAATACATATGATCTCCACTTTCAAACAAGTGAGGCACATTATGGAGGGAGTGAAATGATGCACAATTCAAAACTTTTAAGAGAAATGATCCATGTTTATGAATTTGAAACTCAGGGTCTACACACTAGAGAATGTTTAGATTCTACAAAAAGTTTGATCTTAGTTCAAAGTTGAAAGGTGGGAAAGAAATGAACGAACAAAATTAAACTAGAAATAATAGTCTTTCCTCTTCGAAGCGTAACTTGTTTTCACAGATTTAAGTTGGTGAAAAGAGCTCATGCTTGGTGGAAAGGGCCAAGCTCAAATACCATATTTAGGCCATGGGAATCTTCAATTATGGGATGAGGCTACCAAATGTAGATAGGATAAGAAGTTGCAGAAGGAGAGTCTTCACGGATTAGGGTTTAAATGGGAATTAGAGTTTCCATGAAACTCTCAATAGCTTAGGCACCATTATCTAGAAGCTGACCACATCATACAAGGTTTAATATTCTAGCGTGCTTCAACAATTCACAATTCACAATGTGAGAAAATTCCAACGCTTTAAAATCAGTAGAATAACACTAAAAAAATGACATGAAGCAAATATTTGGGTTTTACTTCAACATTCATTCACATATAAAAACCCAAAATCCAATCTTCAATTTGAAAAATCACTTTGAAAGGTTGAATTATGCATTTGTACCACACAATGAAAGCTCTTTGTAAAACGACCTTATCTCTAGGGTGTAACACCCCGGTTTTGACCCCATTTGCATTAAATGTATATGATGTATATATTGTAATTAATCATGGTGTGGAGCTAAAGGAAAAATCCCCACCATCGATTTGGTTGTTTTATGTTTTGGCGATTAAAATCATTGCCGATGGTATATCGTGCTATCTGGCACATATTAATTCTGGCATCGTGTAAACATGCATTTTAATTAAAATACCCACAACCAGCTATGTCAATGCAACCATAATGAAAAGGGAATGATTTTCCTAAGGATAGGGAGGGAAATTATTTAAACCTTGGGGCCAATGGGGAAAATCCAAGTGTCAGTTGATAAACCCATTTAGTTGTCACCCACCCTTTTTGATTTACCCACCTTTCCTTATCTCATTCGACTACCAAATTAAATACTATGGAGTTGGTTGGGGATAGTTATTGCATTGGCAATGGTGTGTGGCAGGACTATGAGTCCTTGCCCACACGCACACTCCTCCAAGAGATTCATTCACCCTCACGTGGGCTGGAAGAGACCACACTACCCATTCTTTCAGGATTCTTCATTGTTTCTCACGCAGAGAGCTGGGGGAGCCATTTTTGGCATTCACGATTTCCCTGTGTATGTCACATTCACGTTTTGGTCTTGGTTGTTGTGTGTTCTCTTTTATGATTTGAGGTTCCTGGACATTTTCTCCTCACGCACAGGTTTGGGATCTTCCCTCACGCGGTCACTCAGCCTTCACGCATGCATACCATGACTGGTTCAGTATTCCTCTTCCAATTTTGCTGTGTGTGTAATTTCCTTCTATTTGTGGGCCAGTGTATATGAATCCATCTCCACGCGGAGAGTCTACTGTGTCTGATTCCCTTCCCAATAGGGCTGTGTATTTTTTGTTGTTTTTAGTTGAGAAATCGTGGTTTTTGTTTTTCCCCATGAGTGTGGGTTATCACTGAGTTGTTTTGGCCACGTTAAGGCCAAGAACAACTCTGGATTGTCTTGCTCGGTCTGAGCTATGAAGCACCATATTGGCTGCAGTAATGTTTCCATTTTCTTCCCCATAGCTGTGAATTGCTCGATTTTGTTGTGTGTATGCACGGGTTGGTCTTTGGACTATTTTGGAGTGGGAATGAAGGCTTGATCTGCTTGATAAACCTGGTGTGTTTGGAAGCCTCATAGACAGAGCTAGAGGGATGGATTTTTTCTCCATACCCCTTGAATAGCACTAGAAGGGAAGTCAGGGCATGAGGGACTGTGTAGCAGAGAAGGGACTGATTCCTTGTGTTGGGTGTATGTGGGTTTCCTAGAAGTCAGGCTAGTTCTGGTGTAGGTGTCCTTAGCTCTTCAATGAGACCACTAGCTTAGCAGTGAGTTTTTTCCAGCTCCCTGATGGCCTGATAAACCCAACTGTGTTGGCTTGGCTAAGTTGTGTATCTTTGACTATGTGTGAGCCTACTTAGTTCCTTATTCCTTGGGGAATCATGCCCAGCTTGGGGGTGGCAGTGTTGCTGAGAGATTAAGGAGCACACTGGCCTATGGTTGGGTGGAACGTTGCAGCGACATAGATGGTTGCGAAGGAGATTCTTCATAAGATAAGTACTCTTGTCTATTTCATCTCTGCAAATTGTAATTATTGTTTAATGAAAATGATGAACATGCTAAATGCTTGAATGTATGGTTTTGCTTCCGCTGTATGTTAATAATGTCTACATGTTTAAGTTCAAAGCATATCAATTTTTATGTGTATGTTCATGGGGCTAGTTGCCCAGGTTAGAACGTATTATGGTAGCATCCGCTTCGCCGGTCAAAGGGACAGGGACATTACATAGGGTTTTTTTATTTAATCAACCCGAAAAATACACCAATCGAACAAAATATTGCAAAATCGTATTGACAAGGAATGAAAACTTAGAGAATGCAGAGAGTAGGGTATGCATGGAGGAGTAAACTTTGCGCAGAGAATAACATCTACTCACAATATTTAATTGACCGGGAAACACACCTTTTAGATAATTGCATATGCATATCAAGAAATAAAATAAGCCACAGTCCTTTAAACTCTTCTCTTCTAGGGCATCTCAGTTTTTGAATCTCCACCCCTTGCCCCCCCTTATTTGCTCATACTAGAATACATATGTTGATTCCCTGGATGCACAAAGGAATTTAAAAGCACTACTGCATTGAAAATTACTGCAACTAGTTTGATGCAACTAATAAATGAGTGCACACAGATATCCTATCTTCTTTGCTGTGAGACCTTATGTCCTTCCCCAAAAAGGACGAGGAAGGAAGAAGCCATGTGGGAATTGCATTAATAGCTCTAATGTTTCCAAAGTGGAGTGTTATTACCTCCATAATTATCTGCTACCGCCATGTCCTTCCCCAAAAAGGACGAGGAAGGAAGAAGCCATGTGGGAATTGCATTAATAGCTCTAATGTTTCCAAAGTGGAGTGTTATTCCCTCCATAATTATCTGCTACCGCCATTCCCTGATCATACTTAAAAAATTGATAGTTATACTCATGAAGATTCCTATGGTTGGCATGTACCTGTCAGGGTCTCAAATTATGTATCTTCCTCTCCCTCCTTCAAGCTTCATTTGCATTTCCAGCAAAGAAGAAAGAAAGATTATAGTTTGCAGTGTTTAATTTTGTTATGGTTATGGTGATGACTTTGCATGCTCATAATGTTTATGGTGATGTTTACGGTGAACATTTAATAGTTTTGTTTCCATTTAATGCAATGCTACCCACTCATGTTCGGATGCATCTTTGTATTAAGGGAAACATGGTTAATATCAGCTACTTGTCGACGAAAACCTGACTTCCTTGCTACAACACCCTTAGCTTTCTTGGACACCTCCTAATATGGAATAATGTGAAAGCTTAGAATGTATTTAATTCATTTCATGTCTTCCCATCGCTAGGGGTGGGAAACACAGAACTAGGGAGACGACAGCTTCTACAAACCAATAGAAAATTAAATAAATGTAATTTATTTTTATTTTTGATATAAAATTTAAAGAACAATGTTAAAATTATAGTCTATGCAAAAATTAATCCCATGATAGTTGAACTAATGTCCTTGACTGAAAACTATATGTCGAGGACATAACAATAATATCATTAGTAGAATGAATGCCCAATGTTGGGCCTAGGGACATGAAGGTGGAATTCACGTAGAATTTTTCCTAAGTATGGAGAAGAGATAAAGAAGAAGAAGGAGCTACAACAGAGGAAGCAAAGGGAAGGAAGAAGAAGGAAGAGGCGCAACAGAAGAGGAAACTGCGCTAGAAGAGGAATTCATGACAAAAGGAAAGAGTGTGACAAGGGAAGGTGCAACATAATAACAGTATTAGAAGGTGTGTGAGTAGCATAACGACTAAAAAATGTCAATAAGGCGCAATGCTTAGAAAGAGACAAGCCTTAACAATTGTGGGTATGAGTTCAGCTAGAGCTAGCAGAAACTGCACGTATGAAGGAATATATGTAAGTCAGTCTGTTAGTGCCTCTCATTAGGTGTTACTAGAATAGGAAATAAAACCTGTTGGATGCATATAGGAATTTACTAGAGAAAGAGACATAAAACAAGTATGTATTGATTCTATATCAAGTATGTATCAAGTCTGTATCGAGTCTGTAATGAGGCTATAAATGAGAGAACCCAAGTTGTATGTGGGTTAGACTCTCAAGATGGTCTTCTGTTAGACAAGGGTAGAATCTCATTAGCTTCTGATTGTTAGCTTTTGGTTGATGGTTCTATATTTTTTCTGTTAGTATTACTGAGTGCATCTGAGTGAAGGATTTGGAGCTAAGTGTACAGAAGAGTAGAAAATGTTAAGTCGATCTAGGCCGTGTGCAGATCATTAGTAGAGAAAAGTAGGAAGAGAACAGAGAGAAGATCAAATATCATGAGAGGGAGGAAGAGTCTGTAAATATAGAGAAGAATATCTTGAACAAAGTCTGCAGCTTAGTGCGTAGACGAAAGGTGCATCTAATATTTCCTCATGCCAAATGAAGAGAACCTTGTGGTTTTTTCTAGGATGGGTTTCCACGTTATATTCTGTGTATATGTGTGAATGCTAAATTTGTTTGAAATACTTGTGTAAATGTTGCATTGAATGAATGATCATAGATTTTCTTACAAATGAATAAATGTATATCATTCGCATTGTATTAGTTGAATATGATTATGTTGCACAACCACTGTTTATATAATAAGTTGCATAAGAGAATCTGGGTTGCGACCTAACTATTGAATTACAGTGAACATAAATAATCCACCCACGGACTTCGTTGAGAGCCTTGGTAAAAGGCCAAGGTACCAGAAATTCCCTACCCAACTAGGGAAACATTGTTATAGTAGTTACCCATTCAAGAGAGATATCTTGAGTGATACGGCATCTACATCGTAGGTACTGCCGAATGAGCTCTTCTCTATCGGGCTGATATATTAGGCTTTGTTGCACTTAGAACAAGGGACTGAAACAGGGCCAAGATCCTTGGA
Organism: Pseudotsuga menziesii; assembly: GCA_001517045.1. Classification (NCBI taxonomy): domain Eukaryota; kingdom Viridiplantae; phylum Streptophyta; class Pinopsida; order Pinales; family Pinaceae; genus Pseudotsuga; species Pseudotsuga menziesii. The sequence continues at coordinate 20,310 of LPNX010984162.1, read as the reverse complement.
GGATGGAGAAAATACAACACTCAACAATTTGTATCTAAAACGGTCCATCTCTATTTGAATCCACCTCTGTCCATGAGAACATAAACTACAAGAGATCTCAGATCAACATGTTGTTGGTTTGGATCAACATATTAATTCTCTGTTGGGAATTCATGGCCTAAAATGAAGTGCTTTCAAACCAACATCTAAGCTTTTAAGAGAAATCAATAAATCTTGCAAGATGCCTACAAAGAAAAACATCGGTTGTGGTTGTTGGAGACATGCACATACTCACACACACATTAGATTTACCAGATTGCACGGGTAACATCCCTCGGAGTACTGCTGAAATTAGGACTGATTGAAGCTTTAATGACTTACAAAGAGAAATCTGCAGTGAGTAGATAAGATATTCTCATTAATTGTTGAATACTTACTAAATCTCAAGACTTCAATGTTAGTATTTGACTTTCAAAATGCTTTTCATGGACCATTTTAAAATAGAGTCCAATTTTTTAGTGCATGTCATGCTAACTTAATTAACAAAACGTAATTTTTTATGTTTAATATAAGCTATAAAAAGTGAGGATAGATATATATAATTCATATTTAAGACAAGTGTGAATAAAAGGAAAGGATATACACATATAGTATCCCTAATACAACACAAAGTATGGTTTGTAGGTTGGTGTATATGTGGTTGGATCTAATGGGTATCATAAATACCACAGTCAATGATTAAATGATGCATTCAATGATGAGTTGTTTGGTGAATACTCTCAACCCCAATACATTACGAAGGAGAAGGTGGTTGTGGTAGGGTAGTAAATATCCTTTAATAGATTGAGTTAATCTATGTGCTCATAAATCACATATTAAATCATATTTCTCATAGTGAGACTTTGTTTGTCCATTTCAATAAGAGGAGACTTCAAACAATGAGGAAATCGAAGTGGAGGCAAGGTCATGGTTTTGTTATCTCCTACAAATGGATAGTTTAAAGAGAACTTCAACCTTGTATTGACTATACTATGAGTTGAAGAAAGAGAATAAAGACAAGTCCATTTCATGTAAAGGGGAGACAACAAATAATGAGGAAAAAATCACTGGGAAATATGTGGTTTAATCTCCTCTAATTAGAGTTTAAAGTTTAAGAAATTCAACCTTGTACTAACTATCACATTCAAGTTGATAAGAGAGTATTGAGACAACTTTATTTTTTATTTATTTATCTATTTTTTTTAGGTAAAAAATGGATTCATTGTATTAAAAATAAATGTAAAGTCTTATGAATGAAGAATGTTGAAAACAAATTTCAAAGGCTTGTTTTTTGAGTTAGAGCTTTCTCATAACTTGATTTTTTTAGTTATATTATAGTGTTTTTAATATGTGCTTTTCCATTGAGGTAAATATTGTTTCAAAACTTACTATTAAAACAAAAGAAATATCCCAACATTTCATTTTCTCATTGGAAGAAAAGCATACAATTTTGGATTAACCATCTCATGGGTAAGATGAACTTAATATTTTGTTGAAGGATAGACAACAAGGACATATAAAGTAAACTTGGGAAGTGGTATAAACAACATGGAATTATTGTTAAAATAAGCAAAACAAAAAAATATAATTATCTTTTCTTTTTAAAGAAGAGAAAAACTTTACTTTTCCTATAACTAAGAACAAAAAAGTACATCTCCAAAATATTCAAGACTCATCAAAGAAAAATATTTTTTCAACTAAAGAACAGTTAAAGGGATTAAAATTCCTAGAATCCCCTTAGATGCAAACAAAGAAAAACACATGTGATCCTCCACGGGGTCTTCACTTAGTGAAACCATGTCATAGCGCCTTCATTCATGGGATATTAAAGAATATCCCTAATTTCACTAGATATTGATAATTACTTTCAAAAATCCTTTTGTTCAGCCCCCTTCCAATTCATATTTCCAATTTAAAAACCCATATTTTTACAATATATTCCTTATTTTTACTAGAAACTCCTTTTTATACCCCCTAATACCTATAAACCCCCCTGCACTATTCCCCGCCCCCAATACCTTCAATATTTTGACCTTATTTTTCACAATTAAAAACCCCCCTTTATGAATGAACGTGATAAGATATTTCTCAACAAGGTGAATCCCCCATGTGATCCTCAGACAACCAACTAGAAGATAAAAACCTATGATCATCATCACTCTATGACATCTGCAAAGTAAAAAAAGGAAAGAGAATCAGTATCTTCCATTGTTCCTTCAATGAATTCTTCCCAAGATAAAATGAATGTATATGAAATAAGGGCCTCTTTTGAAAACAGGTCAGCTTCCTTGTTTTATTCTCTATAAATATGCTTAGTTTCAATATTTTGGAAGGAATCAAGCATGATTTAATCCTAGAACACCATTGGTGAATAGAAATACTTCAAAAATAATCTCGAGTTGATTGAGCCAAGAAAAATAATAGGACCATACCTTTTTCTAGAGCATGATAAGTTAACCCTTCTATTGAAATCTGCTATACCAATTCCTTTATGTTAGGAAAATTAGTATTGGTAAAATGAAGGTACCAAGATATAAAGAAAATAGGCACTCATTTATGAACCTAAATGGATCGTACTATTATATTTTAAAATGCCTTTTAAATGTTGTTTCTTATAGTTAGAAGAAAAACATATTAATCATAAAATTAATAAAAGAACATGGATATATTTTATATATATTTAAATATACTTGGATAGAGAACTCGACATGAAGTATAGGGGAATCATAACATTAATGGTTTAGATGATGGCATGATTTTTCCTTGGAGAAAATCTTGGGAATTATCCCTTTAAAAAAAAAAAAGTAGTGTAAACCCTTCCACCACTTGTACTGTTGAAAAGGAAACGTGGAAGTCAATCTTCGCCATTTGGCCCTTTTGGTAACCACTGGATCTCCTTTTAAAGCTTTAGTGTTATTTACAAAGAGTTGGATTCATGTGGATATGCTTACGATTTGTAAAAGATCAGAAATAAACTTTGCTTCCTACGTTTTACAAATATTTAGATTTGTGTGGATATGCTTGCAATTTATAGAGGATTATGCTTTACAAAGATTTGGATTCATGTGTATGTGCCTGCAATTTGTAAAAGATTGTGATTTGGATTCATAAGGATATTCCTACGATTGGTAAAAGATCGGAAATGAACTTTGATTCTTGGGTTTTACAAATATTTAGATTCATGAGGATATGCCTGTGAATTGTAAAGGATTGTGTTTTACAAAGATTTGGATTCTTGTGTATATGCCTGTGATTTGTAAAAGATCGGAATTGAACATTGATGCCTGCGTTTTTATATATAAATACTTATATTCAAACTCTAAAGTATTTATAACTACGATTTAATTCCTTTCATTTTGAATTGGGAATCTCATTGGTATTATACTACTACAGTTAACCTCTGAGTTAAATAGGTTTGCATTCTATTACTAAAGATTGGCTGCATTTTTATCTACATAAATGTTAGATCCAATTTACAACACCCTTTTAGTTGGATTATGTTAATTATAGTTATAACTATAATATATCTCAAGCATAATGTCCATGACATGGTGGATATTTATAGAGGTAGGAGCCCCTTTTATTCTTGGATCCACACCTTGTCATGACCAATAGCTAATTCTTGAAAGTGTTGGTTAACCTTCTCTAAGTGAGAGAATGAACTATAGTTTTGAATCTTATAATAATAAAATATCCATTTATATACTATTTATAGAAATGAAGAATCAGTATGACATCCTTATTTTAGTAAAAACATACCGAGTTCTAGGTCAAATATGGGTTAGGAGAAATTCAATCAAGGAAAGTTAAAAGAAATTCAGTCCTTTGTTTATGCTAACAGATTCAATGTAAATGATTTGTCAATATGCCATCGTCGTTGATGAACAAAAAAAATGATAAAGGATTAGTCATGATTAATGGTGTTAAAAATGTTATGACGACTAAAAGAATTTTTTTTAAGTCTCATACTCATAGACAGAGTATCCATTGGATAACCATACTATCATAACTTGAAACTTGGAGATTTCCTGTTGCTAACCTCGAACCTTAGTGGATTCGTCGCCCAGCTCGGGGGTGGCTTAGACGAGAAAACCCACGTCAAATGAAGCCTACGGTTGAGAGGAAAGTCGTAGACACGTTTTCAGTTTCCCAAGTTAAGAGAAGTAGTATTCGACAACTAGATTTTTTTATGGATGTAATTTACCTTTTTGATAAGACTTGTGCTTTTGAATTTATGGTACTAATATGATTGTTGAGTTATATAAAGTGGTGGTTGCAGAGCTATGTTTCAATGATGGAAAATCCTTGGAATAACTCTCAAGGGACAAGAGTAGAATAAATTAGGTTATTATGTGCATACCTTTTTAATTAGTTTCTTAAACAGTTAACTGCGTTATATGGATTTAGTTTATCTCATTTATGAAGTTGATTCCCTTAAGTTTGTAGGATGATATATATGTTTAGGTTGCATGACTTCAAGTGGTGGCTGCAGAAGCTATGTTCCAAGGCTGCAAAAGACATCGAGATAACTCTTGAAAAACACTGAGACTCATCCGTCATCTTTGATGGTTGCAAGTAAAAGTATGGTACCTGGTTAGGAGGGAGGGAAATGAAAAATAAAAGAAAGGGTTAATGTGTAATCACTATCCCAAACAAGGGATAGTCTAGCGACTATTGTAACGGTTGTATCTATCCGAAATTTCAATAAGATTCGCTTATGTAAATTTGTATTAGAGTGATTGTAGTTTGACGGTTCTTAATTGTAAACAAAATTTGAATTCTATATTTGAGGTATAAGTTCTTATTATTATTCTTATACTAAGTATGGTCATTGGTATAGCCCTCTTTTGAACTACTCAGTGGAACTTAATTTAATTAAATTACAGTTTGTTTATATGAATAGATAAAAATGACAGTAGTGATTACAATAATGTGATTACACAATCTCAAGAGACTAACATAGTTGACTTGTTGGATATAGTAAAAGGGAAAAATACACCCCATTTTCTCAGAATTTACAATGAGGAATTTTGGGTGTGTTACAAATGGTATCAGAGCCTCGGGTTCAAACATTATGACCAAATGGACCTGTGTATGGGTGTGTGCAAGAAGTTGAGGGTCTCTTTTGGCGCGTTAGATGCAATACAAAATTGAAAAAACATGCATCCATCAACTTGGACGCATATTTTGAGACACTTACACAATGAATCTTGCGATCAGTAAAAAACACGAAATGTAGGAAATTGAATGACCTTTCCAAATATATATATTTTTTTCTATTGAAAATGATGTTAACTATCGAAAGTTAGATAAATTTTAACGGGAACTTTTTATTTTTTGGACAAATTATAAGGTATATGTTTTTGTGGGTGCAGCGTCTGAGTGTCTAAATGATGGAATAAACTTACAAAAACTGGTATACATATAGAGAACATATAGGACTATTGCATGACTATTTTTCCAATGATAAAAATAATATTTTTTAATTTTTTTTTTAATTATCTAAGAGATCAAACCTCGAAAACGTTACGTCAATTGTGGGTGCAGCATTTGAATGTCTTAATTCAATTATTTGGAAATGGGTTTTTTATAGCATGTAGAGGTTGGTGTTCTTTAGTGCACCATACAATTTTTTTTTTAAATGGTTGAGAAACGAAAAAGATATGGATGAAACACTACCAGTGTGTTTTTTGAGTTGAGGAGTGATGACAGAAGATAAATAAGAAAAAAATAGAAAAAATTATGTATTCTTGTTAAAATTTACATATTTAGAATCTGCAAAAAAAACCATATCTATTTCTAAAATCTCATAAAAAATGGAGGTGTGCAGCATAATCAGACGAACCGCTAAACACGAGCATATTGAAAATTTGGATATAATGCTGAATTTGCCATGGTTTATCATACTCCAAGGCACATGTATGTTGAATCCGAAGCAAAGTACAAAGCAGACACATAGGCATAGGAATTCCATGCAAACATGGGTGGAGGCTCGGCCTTATCCTTTGGAGGGAATAATTTTTTGAATT
>LPNX010984160.1:687144-710598 GCA_001517045.1 Pseudotsuga menziesii | reverse complement strand
AAATCAAATTAAAATACTTTATGATACAAGATTATTGCCCCAATTATTTTTAGCTTAATAAAACATACTTTATTGAAATGCTTTCAACCTACATTGTTTGATTAAACAGGAAAAATAAACATCCATTTCTTTTTATATTATGGTATGTTTCCATAGATGAGTACCTTGGTAGATAATACATTTATATTTTCTGTTGAATTGTTCTTATAGAACGATGAGTTCAACTCTGCCATTATTATATTAGTGTCATTTGGTCTTAGGGGTGAGAGGCCACCTATAGCGAGTATGGCTTGTACTGATAAACTCGTGCATTCATAACCTATACTTCATATTTTAGGAGCACCTTATATATATTATAACTTCATAATAGAAATATCATAAAATAAAAATAACCATAACGTTATATATATTTTCAGAAATAGAAATATACTAAAAAGCCGTTAACTTTTATATATGATTTGGGAATTACTTATCATAAGCATGTTTATATAATTCCAAAATAGAATTATGCTAAAAAGTTTCAGAACAGAAATATGGTAAGAATCCATGAATTAGAAATATTTATCTAATTACTCATATGTTTCATCTTTTTGCTTTATGCAACTGCCGTAGTTTAAAAATATGGTTGATAAAGAGTAAATCTTTACAAAAAATATTTGTATAAGTAAGCAAAATAGAATTAAGAAGGCATGGTTCAAATACCCATCGAGACCATCCTAAATATAACAGATCAGCCGTGTGCACAAAGGTATTAGAGAACTCATGTGTGAGCAATCTGGGAGAGTTGATACATCAATTATAAATATAATTTTGGCTTTTTAAACCAGTTTTATGTTCTCGATCTATTACATGGCCAAAGTTTATTTTATTATAATATATTGGTCCAAAAATAATACGATGCAGGCGTTTGGATCCCACTCCCTAATCAGATGCAATTTGTCAAGAAACCAAGCATAATTTAGAACCCATAATGCAGGAGAACAAGACTCCATATTGAAGATTACATTTAAATAGAAGTCGTGATCCACCCCAAATTGTATCCATTAATTGAACATAATGTAGGCTAAAGTTTTAATCCAAGCTTACATTAAGATAAATAAAAAATGTAGGCAGAGAAGATAGCAACACTAGGTAAAAGGAAACAAACATAAATGATATGTGGATCTCTCTTACGGATCATATACTCAAATAATCCAGGAGCCGCATCAATGCAATCATGACAACATCGCAGTTTCCTATTTGAATCTGTTGAGGCTTAAACTTTGGTTAATGATAATATAATAGCACAGAAACCACCTATATATAAATGAAAACACCCTTAGAGCCTCTAATCCAACGCGTTGGGTCGAGGGTCAAGCCAGGAACATAATCTACATGGAATCACAACTAAGAATTTATTCGTTGAGTTTGCAAGAACATATATCCACATTCGAGATATGAGTCGCAGGTGAGAATTATTCAATGTAATTGCAGAACAAACATCCATCTATATTCAAGATAAGAATCACAGGTAAGCATATGTGATTCAAGTAATAATAGGAAGACATGGTAGATACTCTAGATCTGAAAAAGCATACCAGATGATATCCAATGATCTCTACAAATCTAAATGCACATCTGGAACTAGGTAGAAGGCAATCACTAGTTGTTCCCAGGGTGAATTTTAAAACTACGATGGATCTATTCCAAGTTTACACTTAGGACAGAATCAACGAAGTTGTACCATGAAATTCAAACTTGAACCTGTTATGGGACACAATTCAATGGTATATAAGGTCTATACAATAAAAACGTCGGTACTTAGTGTATTTTCCAGGTTTCTTAAAAACACAGGCATACAATGAAATCTATAATCTCTTAGAAAAACGCAGAACAAGATGTATATTCCATATCTCTGAAGAACATAGGCATATAGTACATTCTCCAATTTCTTAGCAAATTGCAGACACACAATGGTTATTCTAGATCTATTAAAAACACAGGAATACCATGCATTCTCCAATTTCTTAGCAAATCGCAGACACACAATGGCTATTCCAGATCTATTAAAAAAACAAAGGAATATAAGCACTATACATACATCAATAAATACTTTCCAGATCCGGATTACAAACATAAATATAAATCCAGATCTCATAAAAATACTGGCATAAAATGCAAACACAGATCTAGGATATAAATCCAGATCTATAATAAAATACAAATACAGATCTAAAATGCAGATCCAGTTCTATAATAAACTATAGAGATAGATCTAAAATATGACCTAGATCTATAAAGAAATGCAGACATGGGTCTGCAATAAAATTCAATGCCCATTCATGGATCTTTAACAATGCATTTCAAGAATTATAACAACAATTTAACAATCCAAAAAAAACCTAAGTTTCTTTGTGCAGGCTTGTTCTTTCTAAGGTTGTCGCACCACGAACTTTGCCAGGTTCCCACGAACGTCGATCAGTTCCCAATCACAAGAGATCCACCGGTTGACCTCCCTACCATTCCAATGGGTACTCTCCTTCCCCAAGGACCCGCGAGCTGAATGGGGTTGCCAGAAGAAGTACCCAAGCACAATCAGAGTGTGTAGAATCACTAAGGGCCTCCCAACCCCCTTCACACCTGATGAACCAAACTCTCTACAGCCACCATCTGCCTCTGCATTCTCTCATCCGTCCAACATTAGGGTAAAAATCCTCCCCTATCCAAACCCTACCCTTTCATTTATATCGCTCTTTTTTTTTTAGATTTATGCATAATTATTATTTTTATTTATTCTTATTTTGGATTCATTTTTGTTTATTTCAACGGATCTTTTGTCATATGCATTTATGTAATGTCATATGCATTTATCCAATCTTCTAATTTAGGATTTCTTTACTTAACTATTCCTAAATTTCATTCCTAGATTTTTGCTTTTGATTTGTTATTTTTGTGTGTGCAATGTGTTAATTTTTAGAATCTTCTTTTATCTTGTTTATCATGATTTCTTTTTATTTTTATTTTTATTTTTTATTTTTATTTTTATTTTTATTTCATAAGGTTCCAACTTTCATTACTTTATTTTCAAGTCATAAGTTTATTGTTTAGTTATTACTTATTTACAACCTTATAGTTTAATAATTTCTTTTGTTTCTCCAGGTGATATCAAGGGTGCCATGATCGTCTTCATGCCCTTCAAATATCCCACTTTTCGTGGTGGGGAGTTAGTGCGATGGCTGAGACCACGTTAACTCAGTCCCATCCATGCTATAGAGAGACTCATGGTTACTGAGGAATAAGGCCAACACCTCATTGCGCGCCCCTCAGTTGATCCTCGTGAGTGACCGAGTCCGCGGCCTACCCTCACGGCAGCATGCCTCTTGTAGGTAAAAGCCTCTCTCGGTTTTCAACCTACCACATGGAAATTATGTGCTAACCATACGAGTACTTTCTTCCGTGCAACCCCATCATCCTTTGTGGATCGATTGGGAACCAAGATCATGTGCCTGCACACATGAAAACCATGTGCATTAATCGCACTACCCAATTTAACCAAAATATCATTAAAATAAATTATATCACCTGATATTCTGTTTATACTCAAACTGAAATTCATGTGGCATGGACACCACCTTATGTCATTGCGCAGTTGGGTCCCTGTCACACTAGAAAACTGTCAAAGCATCTACCAGTATATTGTAAGAAATGAAAATTGTTCATATATTTCATTCACACATTTTAAGATCAATCATATCGCATTATATAAATCTATCTACCAATCTCCATTCATTCATAAGCAACCATTGTGACACAACAATCAATACATATATAAGTCATTTTAATTCATCGTATTAAACCGGGCCGTTTGTACTCAAAATACCCTGAAACCATAACATATTTTAGCACTTGAAATAGTCTGTCCAACAAGGTAGTACAATGTTGCATTACAAAATTTCATTTATCCATGAGTACCCAAATGTATCCACATGATCAAAACATATATTTCAAAATTTAACCGGGTCATTTGTGATAAAATTCCCTCAAATAATAATATAGTTCAATAATAAAAGAGTCTAACAAAATGGGGCACTACAAATTCCACGCCGAAGGAAAAATATTAAGGTTGAGTCAACCCTTCCTTGGGCTCACCCTCAATGAGAATATTAATCTCGAGTAAGGGTTGAATGATGGTTTCTCAAAATCCCTCTTGATGAAAATGAAAAGAATAAGGAAATGTTCCCTAGGATCCTCCGCAATTAGAGTATTAATATAGAGGAAGAGGAAACTGACCTTTCCCTTTGAATTCCCTCAATGAAAACCTTGTGATATTGAATAAGGGATTGTATATATTTACTAAGCTCCCCAAAACAATATTACTAGGGTTAAACAAAGGTTGGTCAACCAGTCTTCAAGGCCCCCCTTTGAAAAGAACCTAATAAAGTAAGTGTGTGTTTCTTTTCCTATTTAGTTTGAAGTCAAAACATTAAGGACTATGCTACATGTGTGTTTATATCTTTCATAAGCTCAACAAATCCGCTTAGATAATCTTAATGAACTTTGTCAAGATACTTGACATAAAAAGTTTGTTGCTAAGTAGTAGAGGGATAAGTGGCATGATAAGTTCATTAAGAAGACGAAATTTTCAATAGGGGATTGGTCCCTATTGTATGATTCACAGTTGAAGTATTTCAAGGGAAATCTTCGTACACGCTAGTTGGGACCATATGAAGTTGATACCATTTATGATAATGGTTATTTAAAGTTATGTACCATTGATAAATATTAGATTCCTCTTATAGCCAATGGTCATTGTTGATATTGTAACAAAATTTCTTATCCAAGGAAGCCTTCTTCTGATAGCTTGTTGTTCAATATGATTTGAAGGTTGTTAGTACAGTGTCCCAACTGCCTATACTTGTAGTAGAATTTTTTTTGCAAAAAAATGAGAATAATATAATAATAATTATAAAATTGAATCTAATAGTAAACCCCCCAGGGGAGAAGTTGGTTGCATATGATCTAGGAAACATGTCAATTTGGTACATGATATTCGAGAAAACAAAAAAAACATTAAACAAGAATAAATTATTTTTGAAATAACTTCTTGCTTCATATTTTTGTTACATGCTTCTGATATGAATGAATTACCTACTCAAAACATATTTTCCATATCTTTTACAAAAAGCATTAATCTTGTCTTGTATAGAACATTGTTTCATATTTTTTCACATGTCTTAGTTATCCTACTTGCTATGACATTTCTCCCAACTTATTCAAAATGTTTTATCCCAACTTTTTTATTCTTAATATCCATTGCACCTTCTTATGACCTACTATAGAACTTTGACTGTTTGTTGCATAACCTTGACCATTGTTTCAAAACCTTAATAGTTTTTTGTAGATCCTCTTATCGAGCTACTGTAATTTTTTTTTACAATTTTCAGGGTAAGAGACACAACAAACCGTCCATTTTCGGTAATACTTCCAAGAGGTAAAGTGAAAGTATGTTTTCCTCTCTTATTTTCAATAATCGGTAAATATGGGATTTCCTTTTCACTATTCCTATGCTACACTTAGTCGTCCCTTCCTTGTTGATATCTTTTTTCAGCGGGTCTTTTTATAATTAATACTGAATGTGGAGGAGGATCTCACCATAATTGGTGGATATTATGGCATATTTATAGTTTTTTCAACTGTGTGACTTTTGTATCCATGCATAATCCTCTCAATCCTTCAACACAAGTTGTTATAATTATACTCTACTTGAGTTAAGTTTATCTATCATCATATCTACCAATAACTTAACCTCAACATACTTAATCCCTGCATATTTCATTACATATTTGAACCTTTTGGTCGTTTCACTCCAAATTATTTTACCCTTTGTTCCTAATCATGTTTACTGCTAATATTTATAATGGGGAGAGCTCCTGTAATGAATGAATCAAAGGATATTGAATCAATATATCATGATTCAAAAGTGATAAGAATATTCACATAGGTAGGATGGATGAGTTATTTTGAAATGTTACATGGCTTTGTAAAGGATGTAGCCCTGGAATTTGCAAGATCATTTCAGTCTTATGTTGCATAGGTGCATGGAATTAAAATTAAGGTAACTAAAGATATTATCACAAGGATAATATGGTTACCATATAGAGATAATATGGTTACCATAGAATCCAAGACCACTCTTTTCCAAGAACTCATTAGAGGATAGGAAAAAACTAAGCGAGATAAAAAGGGAATCCAACAAGCATCCCTTAAAGAACCCTAGCCTAGGGTAACATTGTGCGTACATAAGTATCTGACCTATGAAGGGAGGTATAGATTGCCCTTTTTGTATAATTCAAATTGTTGATACATCTAAGACATAAGAAGGTCATAAATATTTTGTGTTTTCTCTTCTGTTCACTTGAATTGATGAGCATGAAGGTGAAAAAGAGTCAAAACCATGAATAAAGATTATCCCACCAATGAATAATTAAATTGTTGGTTGAAGATGCTCTTTTAAAGAAAATTCAGAGCTACGACATATTTATAAAATTTATACCATCTCGGGAAGAATGAATGGAATAAGATTCATATGCATAAGACTTGAATGTAGAAGAAAAGGGTGAGGGCGATGCAAGGGAACACAGTGTAGAATCAAATAAGAAAGTTGTCAGAGTAGAAGGGGACCTACAAAATTTTAATGGTTAAGTAGAGTCTTTGACTATACATAGGTTTGTACAAATTAAGTAGTGAATCCCATGGTGTAGAATCAAATGAGAAAGTTGTCAGAGTAGAAGGGGACCTACAAAATTTTAATGGTTAAGTAGAGTCTTTGACTATACATAGGTTTGTACAAATTAAGTAGAGGAAATCCCTTTCTCTTGGAATCTCTAAAAGGCATTGAACACAATTCAACAAAGCTACAAAATTGAATCAAGAAAAGGATTTTCAAGAAATTATTAAGCTTGATGAGGAGGAAGCCACAGATCCTATTATGGAAACCTTGGAGTCGGGTGGCATTGAAGTTGTCATTAAAAAATATAAGGAGTAATCTATGGGAAAGAAGCAGAATCATAAGAGAGGGTTGTGATTCGATAAGTGTCAGCCTCAATATATTTTTGCATAATATAGATAGACTTGTAGGTTGTTATTGAAGCTTAATAAGAAATTTGGAAAATCCAATAAAAAATTGTGTAAAAAGTTAATTTTTGTTCAAGAGAGGTTAGAATATTATGAGTCTAAACAAGGGTTGGATACCCTAGTCCATGCCATTAATGCATAAAATGAATGGACACCATCTACTTTGCATGATGGTTTCCATGACGATGTAAATATAAGAATAGATAACATCGATAGGGAATCCCACATAGCTGATACGTACAATGTGACCGTGGATGTAAAGTTTGTTTCTGAAGAAACAAAGGATGATACGAAGTCCATTCCTTAAGGGGGTACCTTGGAAATAACAAAAACACCAATTGAAGAATATGGTTTAGAAGGTCTTGCTAAAATTGACAGACTAAAAAGTGAAGATGCTAAGTGGTGAGCCAAAGCATAATTTTTGGAAAAAGGTCATTTCTTTGATAAAACAATAAGAGGATAATGATAATTTATATGATACAAAAAGTGAGAAAGAGGGCCAAATGGTCATTCAGAGGATAGAAATTGAAATCCATAAATTCAAATGGGATAGGAAACACCTATTCCATTTAACCCATACATTGTGGGATTATCACTTCCCTTCTCTAGTTTACTATGTATTTAAGGGAGAAAATAGTTTCTTATCGAATAAGATCTTTAGTTACTGGAAAGCTTTGTCATATTGTGGATCCTGATAAATTCATACAATTGTACTTTGGAAGTGGAGAAGAAGATAAAAAAAATTGTGTGAATTGTATCAACATGACCTTTTATGAGGTGGATAGCATCATTGGAACCGAAATCCTTCATCGATGATGTCTAGATTCGTAAATTCGCTTCCTTCTTGAATAATTAGATCACATGGAGTCACACACTATATTTCCTAAAGTATAAAAAAACTAATGAAGATTTATACATGAGAGGAGAACCTGAATCTTCGTTGCTACATACTAAGAAAGAAAATATATTCCAAGTGCCTAAGTTTATATCATAATTTTAGGAAGCCTGGAGTTTGATCATTTCCACTAGTAAAATTTGGGTATCCTTGAACCAATTGGATACTTTTCTTAGCCTCCAAAGACATGATGAGGCATTAATCCTTGAACATAAATGAAAAGAGCCTCTTTCTTACTCAATATTTGAGACTACAATAGATCGATTGCAAAAATACATTGATTATCTAAAAGCAAATTCCATAAAATGGGCTAGTGTAATACCTTAGTTGTTAATCCCCTAACATATGTTATTATTTTTGTTTATTATTTGGAACTAGGAGTTGGGGACTAGGAGGAAATAGGAGGGTTTCCCTCCCTAACATTACTTGTTGGACCGTATTTTTTATTATGGAGAAAATATTGAGTCATATTTAATAAGTGGTGGGCCTACTTGGCTAGTGTTCTCTCCTTAGACTCTTGAGAAGATCTTCATTGACTCATGCACCCTCACTGGATATTTTTAACCTCCACTCTATGGAAAAATTCTAACTCCCTCCTTACTCCACCTTTTTTTATTTTGGGAAGGAACCTCAAGAATGAGTAACTCCTCTCTCTCATCAATTTGAGTTGGATTCTAACTTTTGGAATTACCTCTCTTGTAATTTCAGTCACTCACCTAGGGATTCGAATGGTCATTTGTGTATTGGAATGATTTTTCTCTCATTCTCTTTTCTGGTTTTTCTCTTGAGATCTCCAATGAAGCGAAATGCTCTCTCATCTAGAAAATGAATTCTCTCAAGTAGGAGATGCATTGTATTGTTGAATATTGAAGGCCTTGTAATGAGGTTTGAAGATTTTGTAATGGGGATTGAAGATTGACTGTGTAGAACACAACATGAGTCCATATACCATTGTTTGTCCCTATCTGAATCTAGCATGTGAGGCTCGACGATAGATGATAATGTCCTGAGGGACTTGCATAGTGAAGGGAATCCCATTACACTAGGTAGTATAGATGGAAGGGAAAGTTTAGATGGAGAAAGGTGGATTTGTGGTCTATGACAGTGTGGGAAGGGCACAACCATATGTTCTATTTAACCTATTTTTTATCAGTTTTGGGTTGTGAGACTTGTTCCATTGTGTCTTGAGCGATGTTTCCAGTATGTAATACTTATATTTCGTTAAAGAAGCTTTATGTATGATTGAGATACAATTGTTTTTATGTGGTATTTTTCCTAGTGTTGAGATGAGTGTACCATACCTTTTGGTTTGAGATTATATTTCCTATGGATCTATAGCATCAACTTGGGGGTGACTGTCATGTTCAAAGATGCATGGGCATGGGATGTCTAAGGTTGGGTGGAACCTTTTCCGGTTGAATCTAATTTCTTTCATTAAGGTGAGTATTTTATTATATGATTATTTATTGCAATTTTTTGATATGTGTGTGTGTGTGTTTGTGCGCGCGCGCACGCATGTGTGTGTGTGTGTGTGTGTGTGTGCGCGCGCGCGCGCGCGCGCGCGCACGCGCACGCTCATGAAAACTGATCTATTATGTACTTAGATGATTGTAGGTGGAAGCCATGATATTTATATTTATTTATTTTTAGATGGATGTAAATGGTATCTAGATATATGGTTTTTATAGTTGCTTAGATGGTTGTAGATGAATGCCTTAAAATCTATTATTTATAGTTGCTTAAATTATTGTAGATGGTAGTTTCATACCTAATTTTTATTGTTTCTTAGATGGTTGTAGATAGAATCCTTGATATCTAATTTTATTGTGGCTTAGATGGTTGTATATTACATCCATGATAGACACTTTTGTCTATGTTAATATGGTTGTAGGTGTTAGTCAATAGATCAGATTTTTAACACTGATATTAGGGTTGATTATGGTAGCCTATAGATCTATTTAATTACATTTTTTATGGTATATTGTAGATCTGAATTTTTTAATGATTATATGGTTGAAATATACATTATATTTGGCGTCTGATTACATCTTCATAGCTTGCTCAAATCTAGTTGATTTTCATGCTTGCATTTATCTTGCACAACATGTGCATCGGGGAATGATCTGCATTTGTTTTTGTGTGTTTCCTTAAATAGGTTAGATTTTTGGCTTATTGGTCTAGCCTTATATAATCCTATTCCATCGTGCACTACCTTGATTCAACCTTCCCTTGGGGTTTTTGGTGACTTTGGCCTTAGTTTTGGGGTCAGGGACATCATAGCCAGACTTTAGTTTCATTTTCCCATTCATGATGGCATCTGGTTGACCCAACAAAGGAAGATGATTTTTGGGCCAATGCAGGTCTTAAGTTTGGATATTATATAGATGAGGGATAGGTACATCCTCCTTGCAACTGGAGTAAAAATTATTTTATATTCTTACCACCTTACCTCTCAAAATTTGATGAATAATCAGAATTGCATGAGGACATGCAATATCTTCAATCAAGGGAGATAACAAACCTCATAATTTTCATCTTTTGGCATCCTTTTGCACAATACGATTCTTTATTTTTCCTATATTTTTACACCATGATTGACCCTTTCTGATTATTAGAGCCTAATCTTGATACCTTGTACTTTTAATATGCATTTCTTTATATTCCACTAATGATTTGAATAACAATGTAGGAGAAATACACATCTTGTAATCATCTATGAAAGTGTTCCAGAACCTGCTATAGGTATTTCTATAGAAACCATGCTGCAAAACCTCCTATAGGATTTGCAACATAATATATGTTGTGGAACCTCCTACGGGATTTCATACCAAACATATACTACATGACCAAGATGTGAATATTTGGTTACATTAGTTTTAGCAAGGAGAAATTCTAGAGATGGTACATTGTTGATCTTGTATACAACACTTAGTCATATTCTACTTGGTTTAACAAGAGGGTTATGTCATTGTGATGGATATGACTGGAATAATGTATTTATTTTGATTAGTTCAGGTGGTTTTTATAACAACTTGAGAATAAAAAATTATCAAGCTTGTTCTTATCTTATTTTCCTTGATAAGAATTCTCTAAAATTTGTATAAAAGAGAGATCCTTTGCCTCTGTATGGGGGCTCAAGAAAGGAACAATTTACTAATGTTTACTTAGATCACTAAATTTAATCTATAAGTTGTCTCAAAATTTCCCTCCTATTTATTTCCATGCATGCTTAAGTTAATTACACAAGCAGTGTATCCCATCTAGCACTATGATTTCAAGAGGTAGGGCCCACTCCAACCAAACAAGTGTTTTTCTTTGATTTTGTAGAAGATTATATTTTCGACTATAATTGTGGATTCTCTTATATTTCAATTCCATTCTCAATCATTTCCTTTTCTTTCTAAGTGTTGAATTTCCTTTTCATATTCAAGGTGTGAACGCAAGTAATCATTTATTTGTTCAATGAGAATGGTAATTGGTGAAGGCATAATTTGATTAATGGTGTGTTTTCTAGTTTTAGTAATTTACAGTTTAATTCCTTCTTACTTGATATCATATTTGATAAAATAATACAATATAAGAAGTGTGGAAACACGAGATTATAAATTAATGAACAATGTGTTTAATTACTTTTTTAAAAGGGTAATCAAAGAGGTTGTTAAGAACACCATTAGGAGTGGTCCACATACTACAACAATTCCACTTGAACATCAAGTACAAGGAGGATAGCATAAAATCAAAATGTAGACTACCTGAACCAACCCTTGGTTGTAGTGCTAACTACTATGCTCAAATTTTATGGACATGAGACCTATGGGTGGCCCCAATTGAATGATAGTGACCCTAAATTTATTGTTCCTTATCAAACTTTGCATGTAGGAAAAATAGTTTTAGAATTTTATGCCATTTAAGCCACATTTATATTCATTGAAGTTAATGTGGAAATATTATTTTGGAGGTGCACTACAATTGAGTCTTACAAAAAATTTGTGTGGATAAGATAATGGAAATATTACAAAAGTATTAATCTTGCACATTGATCTAGGGACTAAACATCAGTCTCATCAAAGATTAATCAACAAATAACTCATGAAATGGTGTAATCAGACTACAAAATGAGTAATCGCTCTGTATATTCACACAAGAATGAGAAATTACATTTCAATGTCATGCTACAAGCATGAATGAGAAGCAATTCGAATTCCTAAGGAGGTCATTCGAATTGAATGAGTGAGTCTATCTTAACTGAATGTAAGCCACAGTCAACACTCAAGTTAACCACTAATCAAAACCCTAATTGGCTCCACTGAGCCCTAACTAAAGTCAGAGTGCAATAAATGACCGAGTCTCAACTGAAAGAGATCAGACACATGTCATAGCAAGCCAACCATCAAGTGCTAGCACTTCAATGACTCCAATGAACCCCCATGAGGTTAACTAAAGTGTAAATAAACATCAGAAATGGTTGGAGGCACCCCTGTTGACTCCAGGTCATTAAATAAACATTAAATAATAAATTTAATGAAGGGAGGAACCTTCAATGCCCTGTTTAACTTATTGTAACCATCAGTTAGCAATTAGGTGCATTAATATCACTCAGATCACCCCCGGAGTGCTCCAGTTAGCCTCCTCGAATTTAGGAGAAGGCTAAGTTAGCCTCATTGAATGAAGGTAGGCGTGGATGTTGTTTAGTTGATGACATTTAATGCTCCACTGATGTTAATTAAGCCAATAATACTTAGGATAGTGGTGTAACTAGGCCAAATTGACCAAAATGAGTGTGTAAGGTGGTAAATGTCTCCAAGACCCCCCCTTAAGCTATACTCAGGAGGAGTTAGAAAACATAAATGCATAAAATGCTAGGGCCCCAGCAACTAAGGCCATAGCTCACCCTGTACAATACTGAAACTGAAACAATGCTCAAAAACAAACTAAGTGAGGAAAAGAGGGAAAACCCAGTGGGAAAAACCTCCCCTCAACCTGAACACTGAAATTAGTCTGAATCACCTTGATGAACTCACCCCCAACAGTTAATGGAGGTAAGTGAACTTCTTTTCTGAAAAGTTCTTGGTGAAAATGTCTGCAATCTACTCATCAGTCGGGCAGTATTGCAGAATGATGGTCCTGTCATGCACTAGCTCCCTGATATAATGCATGTGGATCTCTACATGCTTGGTCCTTTTCCTAGTAACTGGATATGTGGAAATTGTAATAGCACTTTGATTATCACAAAATAGGACAGTGGACAAAGTACTACCAAGATAAAACTCTGAAAGAATTCCTTGCAACCAAACTGCTAGGATGCAAGCATTCACCACTCCTCGATACTCGGCCTCTGCTTAAGATAGTGCTATGGCAACCTGCTTTTTGATAGACCAGAAAATGGGGCCACCACCAAACATGAATACATATCCAAAAGTATACTTCTGATCAACAGAATCACCCACCCAATCGGAATCTATGTATCCAACCAGCTCTTGCTCAGAGTCTACAACATAGTGAATGTCGTAGGTCCTAGTTCCTTGAATATACTAGAGGATCCTCTTAGCTGCCTTCCAATGAAGATCATGAGGTTGCTGCATGTATCTTGATATAGCATTCACGGCATAACAGATATCAGGCTGAGAATGTGTCAAGTACAACAAGCTACCAATCAACTGTCGATAGATAGTGCAGTCCATGGAAGGTGTGCTTTTTCCTTCTTCAAGGCTGATCCCTAAAAGGAAAGGGAATGGTGCAGGCCTACAATCAGCCATGTTAAACTTGAATAATATGTATGAAATGTATTTGTACTGAGTGACCATAATCCCATCAGAATTTTGCTCAATTTCGAGCCCCAAAAATTGTTTTAGGAGCCCCAAATCACTCATTTCAAAGGCATTGTGGAGAGCAGTTTTGATGGCTAAAATGGAGGCAACTGTGCTACCTGTGATCACTAATTCATCAACATATAAAAAAATAATAATAATATGACCATCAGACTATTTTAAATACACATTTGGATCTGATCTACACCTTTGGAAGTTCTGCAAGAGAAGGAAGGCATCCATCTTGGAATACCACTCTCTTGGGGCCTGTTTTAACCCGTATAGTGACTTCTTTAGCTTGCAAACCAAAGATGGATCAGTGATGTAGCCCTCAGGATGCTTTATGTATATCTCCTCATGAATATATCCATGTATAAAGGCTGACTTAACATCCATATGATGCACTCCCCAGTGCTTAGATGTTTAAATTGCCAAAACAAGGCGGATGGAGTCCATTTTTGCAACCAGTGCAAAGGTCTCATGGTAGTCCACACCTTAGACCTGAGAGAAACATTTTGCCACCAGCCTTGCCTTATATTTGTAGGTGCTTCCATCAGTAGCAACCTTGGTCCGAAACACCCACTTTCATTGAACCAATTTTTTTTCCCGGAGGAAGAGAAACTAGCTCACAAGTAGTCTTTTTTCTGAAGAGAATTCATCTCTTCATCCATGGCAAATTTCCATCTTGGATCCTTCCGAGCATGGTACTAGGATTTTGGATCTGAAATAATAATCAAATAGCAAGTTTCAGATAGAAAATTATCATGACAAGAGAGCACAATACCTGCTTTTTGGAAATCAGACTGGGTTCTCCTTGGATCATCTGAATTTCCAATGTTATCTCCTGCGGAGGAGAGTGTCTGTCGGGCCCATGTGGGAAGATGATTCTATACTTCAGGTTCTGATTCAGCATATGATGATTTTTGCACACTGATATCATAAATCAGAGGATCCAAATCAGCGTCATCACCACCAATTTGATCATCCAAATATTCAGTAGAATAGGAAGGAAATTCAACAGTTTTCTCCTTCACTAGTTCCACCTTTTAAAGAGGCTCATCGAACTTAACACTTCTCTCGATGATGATCTATTTGGTTTTGATATCTAGCAGCTTGAAACCTTTAGAGTCATCTGGATACCCAATAAACAGACATTCTATGCTTTGCGGTTGAAAATCCCTTCTTTTATCAAGCGAAATCCGGGCCCATTCAGTGGACCCAAACACCCGTAGGTTCGACACATACGGCTTGTGTCCGAAGTATGCTTCGAAAGGGTTCTTCCATTTCATGGATGAGTGTGGCACCCTATTCTAAATGTATTCTGCAGCATGCATGGCTTCAGCCCACAAATTTGCAGCTAGCTTCTTTGATTCCAACATACAGGTGGTCATCTCCTTGAGAGACCGATTCTTCCTTTCCGCTACTCTGTTCTGCTAGGGAGTGTAGGGAATTGAATGTTGGACCTGAATACCACTTTGGGAGCATATGTGCAGAAACGCATTACTGACATACTCCCCTCCATTATCATATCTCAATATCTTGATCTTAAGCCCAAAGGCATTCTTGATCAAGGCCTTCAATTCAAAAAAAAAATCACATACTTCAGACTTCTTTTTGAGAAAGAAGACCCATGTGTACCTTGAAAAATCATCAATAAAAGTAAGAAGATACCTTGATCCATTCATGGATTTGACATGCATCAGACCACTGATATCAGAATGTATCAGCCCTAATATTCATGTAGCTCAGTTTTCCTTCCCCCGATCGAACTTGTGCTCAGGGTGTTTTCCAATCACACAGCCCTTGCAATTTCTGGTGGTTGCCTTGATGACCGGGAGGCCTTCAACCATGGATTTTTTCTGTAATTGCTGAAAATATTTGAAATTAAGATGGCCAAACATTTCATGCCACAGCCTACTAACCTCATTTCCATTAGTTAGCAGAGCGGTGGGCTTTGCATCCGGCACAAAGTGGGAGAACTCATAGGCTCTTACATGATGGTTTGCAAGACCTTTAGCAATGAGTTTCCTGGATGCAAGCTCCATTATTTCAACTTCATTTGGGATGAAAGAAACTCTCTTAGGCACTCCAATATGTGTCATCTAATAGACACTAAGGATATTTAATGCTAGAGACGCTACATACAAAACATTTGAAACAAAGCCATTTTCAAGATCAACAGTACCTTGTCCTTCTGAAATGATGGTGGAGTCATCTCCCATGTGGATGGGGATGGATTTGCCAGTCTCCAAGGATGAAAAGGAGTCTCTTTCATCCATCATGTGGTTCAAATCTCTAGAATCAATCAAGAGTTCTTTGGACTTCGAAGTGCTTGCCATGAGGGCATGACCTTTTTCATGCTGTGGTTCTTAATCTTGCTGATCTCTCCTCCGAAAGCTTTCTGGAAGACTAATGTGATTTCTCTCAAGGAGAGAGGTAGCTTCATCAAGATTCTTCTTCATGCAGGCATGTTCAGGGTGGAAGCCCTTCTCACAGTATGATCACTTGACTTTTTCCTTGCCATGGTACCCTTTTCTTTTGTTCTTCCTTGAGCCGGAAGACTCATCATGTTGCTGGTTTTCAACTCTAGGATTAGGAGCATCAAATTTAGTTTTTGGGTTCTTCTATTGCTTTCCTTTACCCTTCATATATTTGGGCCCTGAGACATGGAGGGCTTGATCACGGGAAGACCTGATGATCCCCATCTGGACAAGCTTGTCATGTTCACTTGTTAGGGACTCAATGAAGGCATTGAGTGTAGGCATCTTCCATCTAGGGGTTATGAGCTTCCTCGCACGGAATGTAGAAAAAAAAACTGAATAATCAGCCCCAAGTTTGGAGAGTATGGCTAGGATGAGCTGATCATTTGCCTTCTCCACTTTCCATTGCTTCAAGAGTAAAACAATGTGCTTGAACTTTGTGAAAAAGTCATTATGAGTCTCAAAATTGGAGGTCTGGAGAGACATCAATTAATTTTTGAGCTGGTAAACTCTCAAGTCATATTGCTTTCCATATAGAGTTTCCAATTTGTACCATATTTCTTTTGGAGTCTTCAATACCACAAGATGGAAAAGAAGATCCCAGGAAATAGAGAGGCACAAGAAACCGAATGCTTCATCCTTCTTGTTCAAGAATCTTGATTTTTCTATGGCAGAACCAGGCTCATCTTCAGTGTCCATGGTGACTCTATAGAGTCCTTTGGAGCATAGCTGAATCTCCATGTCACCTTTCCATGAGGGGAAATTGTATGGTGTCAAAAGATCTACTGAGGAGGCCATCTGGATCTGCTGAAGCGAATGCTTCACCTGTAGAAAACCTAAAAATCACAATAGAAAGGGCAATGTAAGGTCGGACAGCCTACACATTTTAGGCTTTCATCACACCTTGCATAGTCAATCAAGCAAGCTTGATCAACAAGTTCTTTACTTGGGCTATTAAGTGGTAAGCCTTGGCTTCTAGTGCAGTGCTGGATTTTTGAGCAATTGCTCAATTTTCATGCAGAAATCTGTCAAAAAGCTTGTTTTTGAGAGATAGAGCTTCGTCCCACCATAAGCTCTGATACCATATTAATCTTTCACATTGATATAGGGACTAAACATCATTCTCATCAAAGATTAATCAATAAATAACTCATGAAATGGTGTAATCGGACTACAAAATGAGTAGTCGCTCTGTATATTCACACAAGAATAAGAAATTACATTTCAATGTCATGCTACAAGCATGAATGAGAAGCAATTTGAATTCCTAAGGAGGTCATTCGAATTGAATGAGTGAGTCTAGCTTAACTGAATGTAAGCCACAATCAACACTCAAGTTAACCACTGATCAAAACCCTAATTGGCTCCACTGAGCCCTAATTGAAGTCGAAGTGCAATAAATGACTGAGTCTTAACTGAAAGAGATTAGACACATGTCATAGCAAGCCAACCATCAAGTTCTAGTGCTTCAATGACTCCAATGAGCCCCCATGAGGTTAATTGAAGTGTAACTGAACATCAAAAGTGGTTGGAGGCACCCCTGTTGACTCCAGTTCATTAAATAATCATTAAATAATAAATTTAATGAAGGGAGGCACCTTCATTTCCCTGTTTAACTGATTGTAACCATCAGTTAGCAATTAGGTGCATTAATATCACTCAAATCACCCCCGGAGTGCTCCAGTTAGCCTCCTCGAATGTAGGAGAAGGCTAAGTTAGCCTCCTTGACTGAAGGTAGGTATGGATGTGATCTAGCTAATGACATTTAATGCTCCACTGATGTTAATTAAGCCAATAATACTTAGGATAGTGGTGTAACTAGGCCAAATTGACCAAAATGAGTGTGTAAGGTGGTAAATGTCTCCAACAAAAAGTAGTTATATTGACAAAATCTCTCTCAGACCATAAACCCCCTATTCCACTTCCAAACCTGCCATAAAGAAGCAAGGTTGTGAACTCCTCTACCTACCCTAGCAAAACCCTAGATTATATCTCTATGGACTATATGCCTGGCCTACCTTCAACTAATCATGCCAATGTCTATAGTGGTTGTTAATTGACTCTTTGAGATGGTTATTTTAACACCTTGTACAAAGAGCGTCACATGACAGGTCACTGTCAAGCGCTTCTTTGAGCAAGTTTGGTCCATTTTGAGAACCCATAGACCATTATTTCATATCAATATAGTAGGTTCCTAAGAAGTTTGTTATCCATTGTACGGTCGACGATGGACTCCAAGATAACCAAATCAATTTCCTTTTAAACCCTAATTGATCAATAGACAAAAGTAATCAATATGATGAGCATATACTGGGAATGTAAAGCTCCAAACATCCATGAAAATGGGATGAGATCCTTCTTTATGTTCAACATAGCTACAAAATATCCCTTCATAGCTCTATTACCCATAACCCTTTTCAAATTATCTTGGGGTTCCAACCATTAGCCCCAATTAATGTACTATTACCAATTGTATATACCTAGGAAGAATCCTACAATGCTCAAGCTAAGGTTAATCAGGATACCAAATTTGTTGAATGAATCCATCACATCCAACAACAATTTCATGATATTTTGCATAAATTTGATTCCAAGTACAAGCAGGGCCTTAATCACCATTAGGTTCCTCACAAGTTTTAGGTGAGAGATAAGGTGTGGTTGAACTTGTAGAAAGAGTGCCTCAAAAGGACCCATGAAAATCTATACCCCCTCTAATATGGGCTATGCACCATCAACAAGGATACGAGTGAGAATAATTTGAATTAAGTATTCCCCCCTTTCCTTAGGTTTCATATTGTATTTAATGTAGGCTTGCTTCGACCATATTTTCCACCTCTCTTGTGCACCTCAAAGGTGTCCAAGAACTTGTTCCCTATAGAACTCAATCCTATATGCATTGAGAAGAGAAATTTAAACTAGATCATGGACATTGGACAAAGGTCACCCATTAGCAGAAAATCCAACTATATCAAGACATTAAAGAAGGACAACTTCTTCGGTAGGTAAAGTGTCTTACTAGGATTCAAATCAATAGAAGTGTCCCCATATAATGAAGGGACTTGATGCAATGGGGGTCATTTCTCCCTAGGGGTGTGGCTAATCTAGGTGGATATTAGTGGCCACCCACCCATTCCATTAATTTATAATGTTTCCACATCTTTGAAAGTTTTCTACAGTTTTTCAGTTCTAGAATTCCAATGCATTTTTTAGGACATAAAGAGTGTATTTTCCCCTTTGGTGGCTTAGGGTTGTTAAGGGCTTGCCTAATACTTAACTAAAAAATTCATCCTCGTCGATATATTTCAAAAAGTATACTGTGCACCCCAAACGAAGTTTGTATGTGGAAGTTACTACCTTAGGAATTTGAAGTATCAGCTAGACTCCTTAGAGTCCACATTTGTTTTTGAGCTTCATCTCCTAGGGTTAGGGTTTTTTCCTCTTAGCCTTTTTACACTTTGTGTTAAAATTTGTTTGATGCCTCTTGTAATGTCTTCTTCCCAATGAGCATAGCCAATACATCTCTCTTAAGAGACGAGCTGCCACCATTGTAGCGTGTTTGTACCTCTTTACAATTTAAAATTTTTTTCTATTTTATTCATCAATAAAATTTAGGTTTTATTATACTATTATTTTTTATGTAATATTTTTGTTTATATTTCCATTTTATAGCTTTCCCTTCCTTTTGTTCTCTAGATAATCTAGATCACATAATCTCTTAAAAAATTCTCCTTATTTAATGAAGAGATTTTGATGTTTCATATGGATTTCTAGGGTAAGGTAAGTCCTCATGTTCTTGACAAACATATTGGAAGATATTCATGAATAAAATATTTCTTAAAAAAAATGTTAGGTTTTCGAGGATTTAAACAATATATGATATTCTAGCATGGTCAAGGAAGTTAGCTTATATTCTCGTAAAGGAATTTCCGAAACATTTATCCATGGAGCTTACCTTTGTATTATAGGTAAGACAATGAATTCACGTGAATAATTCACAGGTATGCTACAAGGTTTGATTACTGATATTTTTTTATCTAATTTAATTTTTATTACTATTATATTTTTTGTATTTGGTGTTAAATTGTTAATTTATATTTGCAATAGTAATATTTACAGCTTATGTAAAGAGAAACAACAAGATTAAAAAAAAATGTAGATTAATTTTAGTTAAATGTAAACTAATTTTAGTTAATGATTAATTTTAGTTAAAATGTAAACTAGTTTTAGTTAATTTTTAATCAACATCTTATAAGACAAAAGGCTTCCCATGTGATTTTTATAAGACACGGAGGGTTCATAAATAAGTGCATCTGATTATTAGACTTTGAATTACTAGAATGTATTCTAGTCATGGATGATTAACTCATGCAAAGCCTCCTTTTTCTAATATCAAATTTTCGATTTCCAATGGTCACTGGTTATCATTATGACTAAAACAAAATTATGAGATTCCTAAAATAAGAGGACGACTTATTGTTGGAAATAAAGGTATCACATACTCAAGAAATCTTTGTGGCTCTACACGGCATCATAATTATACAACGAGATAATTATTATACAAGCCTCCTTTTGAATTTCAATAAAGAAAATAACCAATTACAAGTCAAGTTAGTCCCATTTATGATCATGAAAAACTAGGTATGATAATGGGTTCCATGAGACTCATCAAGCTTGGGATATCCCTTTGTTGGACTTTCCATTACTATGAAACCCCTTGTGTACATATCATAATACACAATTTGAAATACAGTAAAATTAAAATATTTTAATCTGATAAAGGAAGGTGACGGAGCATCGAGAGGCGCTTTCTACAACTCAAATGGGCAAGATGTGGCACGTCTATAATGGTGACGTGGTACATGTCGACTAAATAAAAATAATTATAAAAACAAAAACAAAAAAACAAAAAAACTTATAACATGTCTGCTTATAATTTATAAAAATAAAAAAATATTACACTCATTGTGCCGAGAGGCCTCTACAGCCCAGTATGGGGGAGATCTTGTAACGTGATGTAAAGTTAGTAACATTTGTAACATGTCGGCAAAAAATAATAGTGATAGTGAATATTATGGGAGAGATCTTGTAACATGATGTAAAGTTTGTGACATGTCGGCAAAAAAAAATAGTGATGGTGAATATTATGGGAGAGATTTTGTAACCCAAAATAAAAAATAATATCACTTTCATAAAGTTATTTTTATTAATAAAAAATAAATTTTCTAATAGGCCAAAATAAATGTCGGCCACAAAAACAATCTTATATGGGGGAGATGTTGTAATATTCCTACCTAACAAAAAAATAAAAAAATGAAAATTTAATTATCCGTAAAAAAATATGTGGGTGAAAAAAAAACACAAAATTGAATTATTAGCTAAAAAATGTTGCCCTTGCACATGGTTTTAAAACCATGTGCAAGGCATTCTAAAAAACCCATGGTTTTATTGTACATGGTTTAGGAGGATTTGGACACTCTTTTTAAACCATGTGCAAGGCCTCCTAAATAACCCATGGTTTTATTGTACATGGTTTAGGAGGGCCTTGCAAATGGTTTTAACACCATGTGCAAGGACTCCTAAACAACCCATGATTGTAGGAGGGCCTTGCATATGGTTTTAAAACCATGTATGGGGAAATGATGCAATGTCCGTTCATAACAAAATAAAAAATAATAAAAAATATTATATGTAGGCCATAAATAATATTAAATATTAATAACAATAAAACTATATGTGAACATTAAATAAAAAGATGTGTCTTTTGGTTTGAATCAAATCAATGGATACCTAAGAAAAGATTTGCACGTGGAGAGATCTGATCCATCTCGGCGCTTGATAGAGCCTAGGTTTTGGATCTACGCTGGTATAAATATACAACCATATTAGGGCAATACTCACAATCTTACAAATTGAGTAGTAAAATTCAATTGACTTGAGTAATAAAAAGAAAAATTATAAAACATAATGTTAGGAATAAAATATGTGATAGAAAATAAATTACAAAATAATAACAATTACAATAACAACACTAGATTTACATTAGAAACGCCGTAGGGAAAAACCAACCTATATTTACCAAGGTTCTTTAAATGCAAATACAACTAGAGGGGCCACTAAAACCATGTGCCTTAAACCACTTACATCCTTGCTCATTCCCAAGTCAAGGTTAACTCTATTTTATACGGATTATTTTACTCAATAACTACTCTTAATATTCATTATTAGTTTTAAACAAAGACAAGTAAAGAAATTTTTGGAAAACTATTTGATTATATGATTATTAATGTTACTCAATTCATTCTTTTAATGCTATTTACCCTATTTTGAAATTACTTAAGTACGTTGTCATTTCCCTCCCAAGTAGGAATACTTATTAGACATTTTTGTAAATTGAAAAGGGTTTGCATCTCAAGAAAACTTGATCCCTCTGGCTGGGTAGAGCGAGGGTAGAGCCATAGTTAAAATGGATCTATACTGGTGGCATATCATACTTAAACTTAATTATGAGGAAAAAAAAATTTATGTGTGTATGAAATGTATTGTGAGAAAGGGTATTTTATTTTGAAATGTGAAATATCATGCTATGATAACCAGGTCTTAAATTTTACTTTATAACCCATATATAATACAATTGTGAATGTTGATTGGGTCCAAGTTTGGATTCTAATGCAAGCTAATTGCAAAATAACAATTGCATGCCAAAAAACAAAAATCCCATTTTCAGTATGTATGTTATTTATTTAATTCTTTCTTCAACATTTGCATAAGTGTGTAAACCTTCCTTTGTCCTACATGTTTCTTTACCTTCCATTAGGTCATCCTTATCTTGTCTTGGTCTTCATATACACCACACACCAACTAGTCTTTGATACCACATCAAAAGTAGGAGAGAATAGGGATGGAACCCAATATCTACCCCAGGCCCATAAGATACTCTTCCTTTCATAGAAGATGGGAATTGACTCCTAATCAAAGAGAATAGGGAGTTTTATTTTGTGTTTAGGTTTGACTCTTGCTCCTTTAATGTCCTCTTTTTCCTTGTCTAATGCGTGGGGCAGGTCCTAAGTTCTACTTTTTCTTTTTCATTGTCATCTGGTGGGATTTTATCTATGTAGAGTTTGCGGGGATTTGATCCTAAAATGGTTTATGGGGATGCAAG
>LPNX010984160.1:658582-687071 GCA_001517045.1 Pseudotsuga menziesii | reverse complement strand
TATATATATATATATATATATATATCATAAACATGTAATAACATATATTTGTTATTGCATATGTATGTAATAATGTATCTTTTCAATATGTTATTAAATTAGTTATAGTTTCTTTGAGTCTACCTTAATACTCAGATAATCATAGTAATTTTAGAGCTAATATGTGTACCAAGTCCCAACTCTTTAAAATAGATATATTTAAGATAAATTGCTAGTGTGAGATTTCCCATTTATCCTATGAATCTTGATAACTCAATGCATCACATGGCCACAGTGTTGGTGATGCTTCATACAAATTTATGCCTTATCAACTTTCGATGGCAGTATAGAGGCCAACAATAGTGGTGACTAGTCATGGATAATTAAGGTTTAACTGTAGAGAGGGAGCCCTAAGAAATGGATACCACCTCTAAGGAAGGTACCTAGCACAAAAATTACCTAATCCTAGTATGGGGTGTAGCAAAAATAAATATCAACATTAGGATCATCGAGTCTTATTATTGGAATGAGTACAATCTAAAATCCATTAATGAGGATCAATTGGAGGGAAAGTATGGTTCCAACAACCTTGGTGATTCTATATCTAATAGCCTATATTTAACTTGTTTTAGTTAAAAAGCTCATAATTGAATCTCGGGTCATAACAAATATTCCACCTATTAGTGTGCAACTTAACTTTCATCCCTTTTGCGAACAATATGATCCTAGACTTATTTGGATAAGTTATGGCTTTGATGTTGTTACTTTGAAAAAATTAGAGTGCTCAATGCCATCTTATACTCTAAATACATTAGCATGGAGTAACAAATAGCAGTTCAGTCCTATTGTGTTGGCCTTCGAGACCAAAGTAATGATTATTAGGGACTATCAAGGGCATTCATATTTCATTTTCAGATCAGACAAATAATTGTATTGTTTTATATTAGCATTCCTTTTGTTTAGGTTAAATGTTTAGAAGTTAGAATTTTCTACAAGGATTTTCTTAATAAGATCAAAACCATTTAGGCCTTCGTGTGAGCCAAATGAGAAATGGGTCTCATCCCATACAGATTGGGCTTGTTACAGCCTCATGCAATGTCTATAAAGAGATTTACTAAACACCTTAAAACACGAACTTCACAAGGTGGAAACTAGTCAAAGATGGCGCCTTCAAAATCATAGAGGATATCAATAAAATTTTCTTGTATGTGAACTTTCTTATATAAGTGGTCATATTTTTTCCTAGTGAATGTGAATCAACTGAACTTGTTGAAAATATATTATAAAATAAGAGTTTATGTTAATTGCATAGGTCCAATGCTTATCTATGTCACATAGGTTCATTTCCTATGTTCATCTTTTATGCTTGTTAAATGTTTATTGACTTAGGTGCTTATGTGTGTCACTTAGTTGTGTTAGTTGCCTATGTATGTTGTTTAAGTGTGTCACATACGTGTGTGTATTAAATATTTTTCTAAGACCATTAAGTGGTTAGGTTAAGAGTGTTATAGGGTTCATAAGTAGTGGGTGAGTTGAAAAGGGGGTAGAGGTTAACAAGGGTTAGTGGTTTTAGGGTAAAGGGATCAAGTTAGTATGTTATCATTTTCAAAGTTTAGCACCATGTATGTGGGGCACATAGGAGTGTGGATTGGATGCATCACTTATGTGGGTCACAAAATTGAGTCATAGATGCATAGCTTGGTGTGCATAACCTTTCTATTAAACTTATATGGGTCATGTAGGAGAGTGGCATATGTGCATTGCATAGGTTCATTACATAAGTGCATTGCATATGTGTGCCCCTTAATACTTTCTTTAGGTGCGTATATAGGTTAGGTGTTTATGTACTTTACTAATTTGGAATGGTTTCTTATATGAATCACTTAAATATATTAGATTCTCATGTGGGTTAGTTTTGACACAAGGTGAATTTGGTGAATTTAGTAGTTAGCATTAAGGGGTTAGTAGGTTAGGTGTTGGGGATTTTGATGATATTGGTTTTACTATAAAATGTGGTCGAGCTTAAGAGGGTTACTGGTTTAAGGGTTAGGGTAGTGGGTCAACATTTCCAAAGGTTATAATCACTTATTTGGGTCACATAGGTTAGTAAATATGTTTTTGGATGATGGAATGGCAACAATTAGTAACTTATTTCACAATTTCATTTACAATAATAGATATTAATCGCCTCTAGAGGTTATATTTTGCAATAGTTTATAACATTCGCTAAAAAAATGAAGTTTTCAATCCATAATTCCCTACAAAGACTGCGCATATAGAGTCAAAATTGGGTATATGAGGGATCATTGGAAATGTTATTCAAAGAACTATAGGGTTCAACGATTGGATCATATGGACTCTAACAATTGACTAATGAAAGGGGCCAATGTTCAAATTTAGAAATTTTACTTGCATACCACAAAATCTAACCTAGTCATGTTGAACACATACTTTGTTTATATGGGAGGGCCTTAGAACTAAAAAATAAGTCATGGATGGTCACCCTAAAAACCAAAATATTGAGTGACCAAAATAAGCCAAGTAAGGTCAGAATGAATCTAATTGCATGCCAACAAGATCCTATTCAAGGGTGCATGATGGCCTTAATGGATTCCATAAACATATACTAAGAGAGTGATATAGGAATGATATCTAGAAATATTTTCCATGATGTATGATTCATAATAGAATATGATCAGTGAATGTTACAGCTGATTTTACCACACATGGTGGATCACACTTTTATGGCCTTCCCTATCCCTTTGCAAACTCTTTAGACCCCATGGACCATTTTTTTACCTTTTATGTTTCCAAGATCATCCCTAGAAACATGCAATAATTTCCATATGCAACTTTTAATCCCTTTCTCGCGTATATACGCGGATTTGACCCTTAAACCCGCGTACATCGGGATGTGTGCAAAAGGCCAAATTATTTTGGAGTTTTCCTTGATGTGGATCCAAAACACTTGTCTCTTGGCCTTCCATATGCCTTGACATCGCTCGGATTTGACCTTCCATTACCCCATTGAAGAGCTATATAAGGAACCCTTTGGATACATTGAAAGGAGAGGAATTGCAGAGAAAGAAAACTATAGTCCATTGTTGTCAGAACTTATACTTGAGTCTGCATCCCTTTGTCCCTTGGAGCACTTTGTTTTCTTCCCAAGCTTTCCTTTTGCTTGTGAGCTTGCTATTGAGAGATGGAAGATTGAAGTGGTGGAGGCCCAAGTGGGGGACTCAGTTTCTCCAATTCGTAGATGTGCCGACAGAGGTTGTCACTATTGTAATCTCTATTTTATATCAATAGAAATATCTTTTCCTGTCCAATAATGTGTATTTAAATGAGTATTTGATCCATGGATGCTTTTAAATGATTATATGTTATTGATTATATATGCTAGAGTAGGTCTAACACAATTATATATAGCACGCTTGTCTTGTTTGTTGAATGTTGAGGAAGCAAATTGCCAATACAAGTGGGAGTGGAAAAGCTCAACACGGATCTACATCAACCGTCTAGAATAAGGTACGAATAGAGATCCTTTAGAGTTAGATGTTTAGTTTCTCTTGCATATAGGAAAGGATTGATTTCTGGAGTTAATATGTCTGTTGTGGTACCCCAAGCCATAGGAATTTCTCTCCGTAACAAAATTGGTGACTCCGATGGGGACTTCCTAGTCATTTTTCCTTTGGGGGTTTTATTAGCATTCAATGTTCTTGAATTGCTCTGATTTATCTGTTTCTGAGTCGGGTATGGGGGCATGTTTTCCTGGTAGTGTCTGATAGGAGTCAATTTTGTCTCAGCTTATCTGTTTGCCTTCATTTTTATCTCTTTTTCTTCCTATACACGAGTTTTTTCCTCACAGTCGCGTGTACACGCGGTTTTAACTGAGATATCCGTGTATATATACGGGTTTTCTGCACACAGTCACGTATGCCCTAAGTTTTTCCTTTTAAAGGAATATTGAGTGTTTTTTGGTGAGTTTTGATGATTGTTGAGTCTCCTTAGATGCTTCTAGAATCTGTATACACCTCTGTTTTTTACCAGATACACCTTTTAGGGTAAATTTTTTTTTAAGAATGTTCTTGTCATTGCATTTTCGATTTTTTGTTTCGGGATTAATGCATTAGGTCTCTTTTACCTTAGTTCTTTGCTTGGGTGATGTTTGATAGTGCTTCCAGAGTCTAGGGGTGGTAGAGTCATTCTTTTGCTTTATTATCTCATTTTTATTCAAAAAATCCAAAAATATTTGCTTCTTTGCATCATTATGCATCATTGCACTTTGCATTTTGCATGGTACTTGCAATAGGTTTGCTTAGAGAAGTATTATCCAGGCTTTCATATAGGAATGATTGCATTTGTCATTTGAAGAAAATTCTGCATTTCACGTAGTAGCGTGCCCTATTTTTCATTCAACACAATGCATTTGCATTGATTGTTAGGTGTGCATTTTACTTCATGTTGTGTCATAACACCATTGGTTGCACGATCATCTACCTTTTTGAGTAATAAGCCAAGTAAAATCAATGCTTAATTAAAATGGATTACACTATTTTCTTTTATAGGGTACACCAACAAGATTAGTTTTTAGGGTCTTGGAATAGTTCATTGTGAGTAAATTCTCCAAGACCACTAAACAAAACACGTATGTGTCTGTCCAGGTGAGAGTGTGAAATTTATTGGTATAATTAGTGTTTCTTAGGATCCTCCTCTTACAAGGGAGTTAAGCATGAGGCAGTGTGGGCAGTTATTGATTGGGATGACCTCTAGTCATAACTGAGTAGCATCGGAGATATTTCCAGGATTGCATTTGTATCTGGGGGCTCTTTTGAGAGTTTCAAGATTTGCTACCCTATCCATACGGTCAATCCCGCCTACAACTATCTGCCTAAGCATTGATTATATTGAGGTGACCTTAGTGGACTTACCTAGGTTATCGAGGGGGTACTTTGCAGGGGTTTTTCTGCAGCTGTCCCGACCATGTTGGGGTCAGACAGCATAGTCGCTATATGTGTTGAAGCTGAGGGCCACAATAATTGGTTACGAACCTCCACTTGTTATGTATGGGAGTCTCAAGCCTCTCGTAGGTGAGACATACCTGCTTCATTCGGGAGCTCACATATCCTACCCTTGTTTGCTTGTGATTGGCTCTAGATTATATAGGTGTATGCTTTGTGCACACTAAATCGCTTAGGGTTTGCATAATTAGAAGTGTCTTTTCCATTTTTTGATTAATTGTGGATTCGGGTGCAGTGCTTCACCATTCTCATCGTTTAGCAGGACTTCCACCTTCCACATCTCCTCTTCCTTTGGGAGAGAGAAACAAACAATCCGGCTAGAATACTTCTCACATTGATTCGCACACGATGGGAGATCATGAAAATGAAATTCTTGAGATGTTCTCTCCACCTCAAGACATTGGGGAGGAAGATCCTATTCCTGTATATAATCCTTCACCTGATATACCTCCACATTCCGGTTATGATCCCTCATTCATAGGTCGCTGGTATTGGCTTCCAGGCGATGAGACTCATCATGAACCTGTGAGCACTAGTTATGTTAGTTATGGCATGTCTGGTATCCCTGCACATTATCTGGCACATCATGCCGAGTTGAAATTTGAACTTAACACTATGCTTGGGGGCATTCCCATTCCTTTCCATGCAGAGAGATTTGGGAGCATGAGTCACATTGCACCCTCCATCCCATCGATGGAGGTTGCATCACACGTTCGTCCTAGACCTGGTGTTAGTAGTCCTATTCGGATACCAGAACCAAGACGAGTGACTATAGGTAATACCACTTACATCATTTCACATGTCCCTTCGTCCTCTACTCCTAGTTCTTCAAATGCTTTTCCTCCCCCTCATTCACGTGGTCCTTTGGGCCGGAATGTTGCTACTAGTCATGTTCGTACTACTACTACTCACGTAGTCATGTGTCAAAGTCAAGTACCTCCTGTTGTCTCAGGAGGTCATATTCCTACTTATGGAATGTCTTATGGTATATCGTATGGAGTTCCCCATATTCCTCCTTATGGAATTTCTCATGGGACATTTCATGGGACATCTTATGGAGCCTCTCATGGACAAAATTATGGACCGTAGTATGGACAGATTTATTCACCTTATGGGTACGGGTATCAACAACCCGCTTACTCCCTGAATTATGGCTTTGTAGCTCCACATAGTTAAGGTACACCACATTATGGTGCTTCCATGCCACCCTACATGGGTCAAATGGGAGGAGGGTACTATGGCCATGGCCATGGTGGTTATGGTAATTAGTCTTATGTGAACCAAAACTATCAGGGAGCATGGCATCGACCTGCTCAACCTAGGATCCCTTTCCTTGCAACGTTAAATTTACCTGACTTGTCGAGACTAACGAACGACCTGGTATCTCATGACCCGACTTGGCTGGATTTCCCTAAGAATATTCCCTCGGACATTCCCAAATTCAAGGGAAAACCAGGAGAAGATCCTAGTGAACATGTTACTACATTTCACCTTTTGTGCTCTTCTAATTCTTTACACGATGATTCAATCCGTTTAATGTTGTTTCAATGCACCCTTACTGGGCCTGCAATGAAATGGTACATAGAGTTACCTAGGGGGGCATTCATTTTGTTCGATGACCTAGCTATGACTTTTCTCAATCATTTCCAGCTACCAGTGCGTTACGACGTTGGTACAGAACTCTTGTCAACATTTCGGCAACACAAAGCCACGCATATCTCGGACCATATCCAAGAGTGGCGTAGATGGAAGAGATTGATTAAAGCCTTCATACCGCCGGAGTTTCTCCTCGAGTGGTTCCTTAAATCGTTACTGCCTTATATAGCAAAGGATGTTTCTACATCTGGAGTTCAGAACAAGGAACAAGCCATTTTTAGGGCGCAAGAATTGGATTTGATTTATGCTCAATCTGGATTATTATATGAGATTATTCCTAACGCTCCACGTTCTAGTTTCGACCCTAAGGTCAAACCTAGACCACATGCCTATGGCATTGTTGGTTGTACGAGTACCAAACCTACAGATTCGGTTGTGAAACAGGTGAGTCAATTGTCTATCAACCAATCTACCTCGGGACAAGCCACGGCTTCATCTCAACCCACCCAAATGGCGAGTGTTAGTGCAATCGTCGAACCAAAAGGGTAACCAGCAACCCGAAAGGAATAAGAAAAAGGGTAAAAACAATCATAAGGGTGGGAATAGGAATGGAAATGCCAATTTTAATGACAAGAATTCCCACAATGCTAGGGGGGACAAGCAGTCTAAATGTAAGGTTAAGTTTCTTTGCAAGTTGTGTAAGGATGACCACCTCACTCACTTGTGCCCTCGTATGGAAGACGCCTCAAGGTTCATATCACAGGGCCCAGCTGTGCTGACTAACCCTTTACCTCAAAATCAAAACATGAACTCAAGGACCCATGATAAGCTTGGTGGAGATCAAGATCCACTGGAATCCAATAGTGGTCATGGTTGCATCAACATGGTGCGTGCTACTAAGGTTGTGACTCATGTGAAGGACTATGGTTCATCAAAACTAGACCTTGGGAAAGAACCTCCTCCTACCGAGAGTTATTTGCTTATTGAAAATCTTATGGATAAACCTGAGAGTGTACCTCGCATTCCTAAGGGATTCTTAAAGCGTTCGGGGCACAATCCTAATGCCTGAGCCACCCAAAACTATTTTGTTGTCAAGGATTTGAACCACACTCCTTGTGCAATGTTTGCGCTTGAAGTTCTTTAGAGTTGTCTGGTGCAAAGGAAGGATTTTCTTTCTCTTCTTGGTGTTAACAATCATAACTCTTCCTCTATCATCAAAATTGAAACCGCAGGACTATATCCTTTCTTGCCTTACTATGTGTCTCTCTTGATTCATGTAGAATGTCTTAACACAACCGTCAAATGCACTGTGATTGACGAAGGCGTTGTTGCTTCCGTGATGTCTTTGTCATGTTGGAAGGGTTTGGGTTCCTCCGAGCTGTCTAAATCTGCTACCATGTTGACTTCCTTTGATGGTAGATCGTTTCAGTCACATGGGATTCTTCCTTCTCTTAAGGTCCGTTTGGGAGGGAAGACCATTGCGATCGAGGTCGAGGTGGTTGATGCGCCCCTTGATTACAATCTGTTACTAGGTAGGAATTTGATGTATAGTATGCAAGCCATATCTTCTTCTCTATATCGAGTTGTATGCTTTCCATTTAATGGGAATATTGTTACGATTGATCAGAAATCATTCAAAAATCAAATTGCTACTGCATCGTCGGGAGCTTCCATCCCAATTATCTATCATTCTCGGCCAGCAACTAGGAGTGTGGGCATTGGCATGTATCCATCCCTTATGGGAACCTTTAGTTGTCCTGCACCCATTCTTATGACCGGGTCTAGTTTCGGTGGGGATTCGTCTTCATTGAATTCAGTGTCTTTTTGCACTACCCATATGGAAGATCCATGGATTCTTCCTTCACCGAATCCTTCAAAGAAGCCTATAGAAATGGATGTGTCATTTCCTATAGCAATGATAGCATATCAAGCAAATCTTGAATGTGTTGCAGAGCCTAGTCCTTCCTCTTCGCAGACAGAGGAAGAGGACCCGTATGTGCTGCCTGCATGAGTAGTTGAGTCCTCTCACGCACACGATTGCCTTGATAGTGTTTTTCCATAAGATGAAGCTATTATTGAGGACATGTCTGGGGTTGAGCCACCTTGGGAAGAGTTATATCATAGATCTTATTTTCTTCCTGAGCTTGACCATTTGGAGTGTGAGGACTTTAGGGATATTCTTAGTGAGAGAATTGGTAGTCCCATGGTTCCATTGAGCTCTCCTGGTCCGATGGCTAATGGAAACATGGAGAATATATCTCCTACCATCCCTATCAATATCTCTCGTGATCCTGGAAAGATTGAGAATGTCTATATTGGGGCAGAATGTTCCCATGCTGATATTCGGGAGTATACCAAGCTGTTCAAAGAGTTTCATGATATATTTGCTTGGTCATACGAGGAAATGCCAGGTATTGACCCTCATGTTGTTGAACATGAAATCAAGACCTACCCAGGTGCGAATCATGTTCGACAATGCTTGCGTGTAGTGAATCCTAGAAAAGCACCCGCGATTAAGTCTGAGATAGAAAAGCTGTTAAATGTCGGTTTTATCTATTTCATTCCCTTGACGGATTTGGTTTCAAACCTCGTTTCGGTTGATAAGAAGCAGGGAGCGATCCGTATATGCATTGATTTCCATGACTTAAATCGTGCCTGTCCTAAGGATAATTTTCCCACACCATTTATTGATCAAATTTTGGATGAGTGTGCAGGAAGCGAGGTATTATCCTTTATGGACGGATTTTTCGGATACAATCAGATCTAGATCAAACCTAAGGACCAACATAAAACTGAATTTATTTGTCCTTGGGGTACATTTGCATATCGGAAGATGCCTTTCGGTCTTAAAAACACCCGAGCCACATTTCAGTGGGCTATGACCTTGATCTTCCATGATCTCAAATTGTTTATTGAAGTCTTTTTGGATGACCTTGCTGCTCATTCTCATCTGAGAGTGCGTCATTCCTACCATTTGAGATTAGTATTCAAAAGGTGTCGCCACTACCAGGTTAGGTTAAATCCTCATAAGTGCATCTTTTGCATGAAGTCTGATCGCTTGTTAGGATTCATTGTCTCCAAGGAGGGTATAAGAGTCGATCACTTAAAGGTTGAGGCAATACTTCAATTGTCTCCCCTGAGAAACATTAGACATCTTCAATGTTTGCAAGGCATGACAAATTTATTGTGGAGATTCGTGGCTAACTTTGCCAATTTGACTAAAGGATTTATGCATCTTTTGAAGAAGGACACTACCTTTTGCTAGGATGAGTGAGCCCAGGAGTCCTTTGATGCACTTAAATGAGCCTTAGCATCGACCCCTATGATTAGTCCACCCGACTATAGCTGTGACTTTTTGCTTTATGTGGCCATGTCCATGGAAACGATTGGTATGGTTTTGGTTCAGGAGGATGAGGAGCTCCATGAGCATGTCATATATTATTTGATCCAAAACCTTGTAGATGTGGAGATCCATTATTCCCATGTGGAGAAACTTTCCTTAGCTACCATTTATGTGGTTCAGAGATTGAGGCACTACATTCTCCTTTGCCAGACCTTGGTGGTAGCCCATCTCAATCCATTTCAATTCGTCCTCATTAGAAGGATGATCGGGGGAAAGTATAATAAGTGGATTTTCATCTTGCAAGAATTCTATCTCAAGTTTGTTTCGGAAAAATTGAAAAAATCGTTGATTTTGCGGAGCCTATATCTGATTTCCCAAGCGAGGAGGAGGACGAAGTTTGTGAAGATACGTTTGTCGATGAGCACATTTTCCTGATCTCAACTTTGGATCCATAGTATGGGGATATCATCATATATTTACAAATATTTAAGGTCCCTACTCACCTCTCATGGGATGAACGATGACGGTTATTTCACATATCCAAGAACTACCTTATAGTGGATAACACATTGTACCGCCGTGGGGTAGATTCCATTTTACGTCATTGTTTAACTCATGAGGAGGTTGAGCTTGTGATGAATGATTTCCATGGAGGGGCGTGTGGTGGTCATTTATCTGGGCTTTCTGCAGCCCAAAAAATCTTGAGTGCTAGTTATTTATGGCCATCGATCTTTAAAGATCGTGTCAATGCGATCAAGAAGTGTCGCCCTTGCCAGGTGTTTGCACATAATATGCGCTCATATCCTGCACTGTTACATCCAATTATCACCGTTGGTCCCTTCACTAAGATGGGGCTTGACTTCATAGATTGCAACTTAGCTTCAGCTAGGGGGCATCATCATATTATAGTGGTTTTTGACTATTTCACGAAATGGGCTGAGGTTATGCCCATAGTTAAATCCAATGGTGAGACAGCCGCGTATTTCGTATTCAACTAGATCATTACTTGGTTCAGTCTTCTGAAGGAGCTTGTCACTGACCATGGTAGGCACTTTCAGAATCGAATGATGGATGAGTTGGCCTTGAAGTTAGGGTATAAGCAGGAGCATTCCTCTTCTTATTACCCTCAAGTGAATGGACAGGTTGAAGATGTGAAAAAATCACTTAAGTCCATTTTCCAACGAACCATCGCACAAAGCAAGATCAATTGGCATATAATGTTATATCCTGCTTTGTGGGCTTATAGAACCACGGTTAAGATTGCCACTATTTTTTCTCCATATCAGCTTGTACATGGAGTGGAGTCTGTCTTGTCGGTTGAATGTGAAATCCATTCATTGAAGCTAGCCATAGAGATTTTACCAGACACTTCCCCATTGGAGGAACTTTTCTTAGAGAAGGGAACCTATGAGCTAGTATATTACAAGGGGACAGCCTTGGTGGAGCCTATAAATGGCCTCTATCTTAAAAAATACTATGCATGATCTTCAGCCAGGGCTTATTGTTGTATATTATTGTACAGTTTTTTTTTGCATAGTTAGGTTTTCTTATGGTGATCGGGTTTGTTGTTTATATTTCGTTTCTTATGGAAGATGTTGATGGAGTCTTCCATTTACATAGGATTCACTAATGGTGCTAGCCACCACACTCAACACTCAGCCTCTGCTGCTTGGGTGATTTATACTCCTATGGGTCAGGTATTGTCTTCAGGAGGCATATGTTTATGGCCCTCTTCAAACAATGTTGCTAAGTATAGTGTCGTTATCCAGTTATTACGGGATGTCATTTCACATGGTGTTCTCTCTCTTGAGGTACGTCTTGATTCACAGTTAGTAGTGTCACGGCTTAATGGATTGTATCATGGTAGGGATCCAACATTATTACAAACATTCTTACATGTGAGATTGTTAGAATGACAATTTGACAACATAACATACATACATGTTCCAAGAATTTATAATCAAGTTGCTAACTCATATGCTAACTATGTGTAAGATTGGCATTTGTTTCACAGACCATAAGCTCATCACAAACATACATTTTTACAAATGTAAATAAATAAAATCGATCATCATAAAAAAAATTCATTAAACATCCAAAAAGTGGCGTCATAATACATAAGTGTCATAATACAAAAATGGAGCTTCTGAGCCACCAAAATATAATACAGGGTAGTACAAAAACATGTCACTCCCAGGTATCTAATCCTGGGGAGGAGGAGGGGGGTTCTGATCATGGAAAGTCACCACATCTCTAGCTAGCCGTCGAAACAACTACACCCATGCTCGTGATACACCTACCACCTAATGCTGCATGGCCTCAGGCAAGTCCTCAACCTGCGCCATGGGTACTCTATGTGTCAGCCGCACAAAGTTTGTGTGGATGCTCTGGAGCATCCGCTCCACATCCACACCCATGATATCATCTCCTCTTCCCCTCTGTCTATGATGATGGAAACTGTCAAGCCACCGTGGTCCTACATCTGCATACATATGAAAAATTCTCACTATGTGTCATCACACAAAAACATGTCTTTTGGTTCTATATATCAAAAAGCACAAAAAAATTAAATAATTCAAAAAAAATTAAAAAGAGGGTTGGGATTCATTACCAATGTCACTGTATGTTGCTCCTGGTGGTAGGGGCATGTCAGGATCTCCCCAAAAATCTATCCCCGCATAGGGGTAATCATAGATGGAAACTGTCTCCCACCGCCACCATGGAAAGAAATCAAC
Source organism: Pseudotsuga menziesii (assembly GCA_001517045.1). Taxonomy (NCBI): domain Eukaryota; kingdom Viridiplantae; phylum Streptophyta; class Pinopsida; order Pinales; family Pinaceae; genus Pseudotsuga; species Pseudotsuga menziesii. The sequence goes on along the minus strand of LPNX010984160.1, from coordinate 674,397 downwards.
TAGGTAGGGGTTAGACACTCTACCTCCGCCCAGTCTGTGCATCACATCTGCCCAACGTCATTGGGCCAGATCTCGAACCCTGTGAGGAGGAACGTCAAATATAGGGATTAGCCCCAAAACACGCTTGAAGAAGAATGTGCTCAGTATACTGCCGAAACCAAAGTTTTGTACCCTTCCCATCTTGCAATCATTGAGCTGCTGCTTCATGTTACTCAACAGCACAGTACTCCAATCATAAACTGTGGGTCTCATGCACTCACTGCATAGAACATCAATGGCAGCAAGGCCTGGTGGAGTGAGGCTAGCCGTGCTATATAACTCCCAGCCTTTTCCATGTCCAAAAAATAGTATACCGCTATGTACTCATCTATAGTGAGGCCACCTCCGGGCCTGCGAGAGCGTAGGTTCACCACCTCTCCCCGTCGGGACAATGTTGTAATGAATTATATGTCCTCCACCTCAATCGTGAGGGACATCTCGTCAATATGAAAGGACTCTGAGTTAGGATTCCAGTATTCTACTAGCATCTGCAGTAGTCTTGGTTTGGCCCTAAGGCTACCAAGACACCAAAACTTATATAGCCCACATGCACGTAGAGCTTGTTGAGCCATTAGATCGCCCCGTACAGCTTCTTCTACATCCCTGTGTTCTCTCTCCCTCCATTATAGAACCATCCTACACATTTAAATTACGTTTTGGTCATTATTTATCTTAAAAAACCATAAGTGCAGCCGCATATGTGACTGCTTGCAAAATAGCCACGTATGTACGCAGATTTGGGCCATTTTTCCAAAAAATCCCCGATTTCCATGTGGGCTGAATTGACCATCTTAGACTGGCCTAGTAATTGATTTTGACCATGGAAATTAAAAAAAATTATATGCAAATGGAAGAGCAGGACATGGGAAGTTACCTGGAAAAAACGGTGTCGGATTTCGCCGGACGAAACTCCGGGAATTCGCGTTTGAAGTTCTGAGCTCAATTGGGTAAAAATTTCAAATGATATATAATTTTTGAACTTTTTACTATTTATAGAAAAAATTTCAAATTTTTGAAAATTTTTACCCCCTTTTCTATAGTTTTGAACCATTTCTGACCCTTTCGGACCGTTTTTTACTAATATGATGATGTAGGAGACCATTTTGAGCGTTGTTTTGACCCATTCATGCCGATTTCAGGTATGATGTTTAAACTAGCATATAGGTTAGATTTCAGGCTCCATTTGCATTTTGCATGACCTTATGACCGTTTCATTATAACCTTAGGTATGAACCCATTCTATCTTGTCACAGAAACTTATTGTTGTTATAGAAGTGACATCATCTGAATGGTAGAGCTTGACCTTACATGGGTACCCTAGTTAGCTCCTTGTTTGCATTTGGTACCCATGCTGACAGTTTGTCCTTTAGGGTGTGGGAGTTCATTGTATAGTATCGCCATGTCATTTCACAAGAGCCTCATACTCCTCTTGATATTTTTGCTGGCCTATTTCCCCAGGACTCCCTTATGTCAAGTTGTAATTGCATTATCATGATCTTTTCCTACCTCATTGAGCCTTATGCCAACTTCCCTGACTTTGAGTATCAACCATATAGCCTAAGCTTGTCTCATGTCTAGCCATGTAGAGCCATTTTATATATCATTTGCAGCTTGATTCCCGATTTTTACCAAGAGGGGACTTTCCCTCAAGTGTCGCTATCTTACACATATGTCCTTGCATTGAGCATAGGTATGTTCCACTGCTTGGAACTAGTTTGTTTTTCCCTTGACACTCGTCTCCTCCTAGTATGTAACTATAAAGCGATTTTATTATTTTTCAAGCTTTTCAAATATTTGAAAAAGTCCAAAAAAAATCAAAAATCCAGACAAAAAAAGATGTTATATTTGGTAGCAGTCGAGTCGTGTTTCCTTTGAATAGAGCACTGTATATCACATCCATTGGTTGAGTTAGTAGTTTGACTTTAGGAGCTGTACTCGTTTATATGAGTTTATCTCCATCGACTGGTTAAGCTTCCAGTCCCTATGGAGCCTCTGTCGATGCCTCCTGTGTTGCAGAGATGTCCCAGTTTTGTATATCGATTCTATGCTGCCTACATTCAGTTAGCATTCTCCTTTATGCTCTTGTTCAAAGGAACTTGAAACCTGAGTCATCCATTCCTCAGTTATCTTGACTTTGCATGTCGGCCATTCCCGATACAGTTACTGGTTTGTGCACATTATGATCGAGTACTTCCACATTATACATCTTTGATGAGTACCTCATGTTGGATGATGGGGGGTGCCTTAATGTTCTCCTTCTAGTGTATTTCATCCCATTGACTTCAGATCATTTATTCTGGGATAGGAATCTAGAGTCATTTTTTGCCTTGAGACTTGCAGTCATTAGTGGCAGGTTCTCTCGCTATCGACAGTTTTGGGGAATACATCAATGTCCCCTGATCAATAGATTCTCTCAAGTGTTCGACCTCAACACATTTATTCACACTTGTTAGTTTGCACTCTAGTACCTTGATTCCCATTTTCATTATTGGTGGGTGATCTCACGTCTCTTAATTGTATACATCAATGATCGGTAATCAGACGATGGACTAATATGTTCAACCTCGACACCTCTATTGACATAGTAGGACATGTACTCGTAGCGGTTTGTGTAGAAGACCTTCTATATTGGTGGCATCTCTTATATGCTACCTCCTTGATCGTGCCGGTGTTCATTAGATTTCATCTCTCGTGACTTGATTCCAGTATATGTCAGATATTTCCAGCCATTTTGGAGATCTTGATCCATTATATATCTTTAGATTTCATGGAGATCATGATCCTTTGTATATCTTCAACATGAATATTTTGATCTATCTATATTGTACATGGCAATGACCACACATGTCATATTTTGTATCATGCCTATTCATGGCCATTGTACTCTTATGTATCCGGGACTGCTACATATACATGCAGTTATGTGCAAAGTTTGATTATTGTATTGTACTGATTGGATGGCTGGTTCTTCCACTGGGTTCTTCATCACTCCACTTCTGGGATGGACTTATAGTTTATTTCAGCCATCGTATGAACCCTTTGACCTCACACATTAGGGGGCATCTGTTACAGCTGATTTTACCACACATGGTGGATCACACTTTTATGGCCTTCCATGTCCCTCTGCAGAATCTTTAGACCCCATGGACCATTTTTGTACCTTTGATGTTTCCAATATCATCCCTAAAAACTTGCAATAATTGTCATACGCTACTTTTAATCCCTTTCTCGTGTATATACGCAGATTTGACCCTTAAACCTGCGTACATCATGATGTGTGCAAAAGGCCAAATTATTTTGGAGTTTTCCTTGATGTGGATCCGAAACACTTGTCTCTTGGCCTTCCATATGCCTTGAGATTGCTCCGATTTGACCTTCCATTACCCTATTGAAGAGCTATATAAGGAACCCTTTGGATACATTGAAAGGAGAGGAATTGAAGAGCAAGAAAACTATAGTCCATTGTTGCTGAAGCTTATACTTGAGTCTGCATCCCTTTGTCCCTTGGAGCACTTTGTGTTCTTCCCAAGCTTGCCTTTTTCTTGTGAGCTTGCTATCAAGAGATGGAGGATTGAAGTGGTGGAGGCCCAAGTGGGGGACTCAGTTTCTCCGCTTCACAGACGTGCTGAAAGAGGTTGTCACTATTGTAATCTTTGTTTTATATCAATAGAAATACATTTTCCTGTCCAATAATGTGTATTTAAATGAGTATTTGATCCATGGATGCTTTTAAATGCTTAAATGTTATTGATTATATATTCTAGAGTAGGTCTAACACAATTATATATAGCATGCTTGTCTTGTTTGCTGCATGTTGAGGAAGCAAATTGCTAATACAAGTGGGAGTGGAAAAGCTCAACGGGGATCTACATCAACCATCTGGAATAAGGTACGAATCGAGATCCTTTAGTGTTAGATGTTTGGTTTCTCTTGCATATAGGAAATGATTGATTTCTGGAGTTAAACTATCTATTTTGGTACCCCAAGCCATAGGAATTTCACGCCATAGGAATTTCTCTCCGTAACAGTGAAGTTGCAACTTTGAAATTTTTTACCCTCTAGGAGACTATGCATTGCAACTTGCACCCTTCATAAAATAGGCATACATATTTGAAATTGGGAAAATAAGGACTTGTTGGAAATATTATGCATAGAACTAAAGATTTCAACCATTTTATTTTTTGAAAAGTGAACATGATTTCTTTTATAATCTATATTGCAATGCACAACTTACATGGACCCAAACAAGTGACTAGTGAAAAGGACCAACATTGAATGTTTTGCAAATTGTACTTGTATCTCATGAAATATGACTTGGTCATATTATACATATACGTTTTTTATATGTTATGGTTTATAACAAAAAAAAATCTGATTATCACCTCACCAAAGGACAAAATATTGGGTTCCCAAAACAAGACAAACAACGCCTAACTGAATGTAAAAACTCTAAAGGAGTTTCTTTTGGTTTCAACCATAATTAATTCTCACTGAATAGGGAAAACCATGTGAAGGTGGAAGCTCATGTACTTTTATCCACAAAAAGCAACCTTGAAATCATTCTAAATTTCCCATACCCATTAATATATCTAGTGGAAAAGAAATGAAATTGACATAATAAATTACAACTTAGAAAATGCCATAAAACATAGAAAAACATAATAGTGAATAATCATAGTAAAAGACATAATCATGTACCTCCTACATTTCAACAATTCAATATCATTAATCTTCTTCATCATTTAATTTAATATACGTATCATCAATATTAGAAATATTGAAAGGATTGACCATCACAACATCATCATTAGTGTCATTGTCGACAATACCATCATGGAAATCATTGTTGTAATCAATGAGATTGCAAGGTTACCAATGATACATATTACATATTCATATAAACAATTATATAACAAGAGACAAGGAATGGTAGACATAATACAACACTTACATTATTCAAGAACACAAGGGGGTTCATACATCCAATCGAACCAAATCTTTATCTAGGTATACAACCTATATATAAGATTTACAAACAGTTACATAACTACTTGTTGGTTCAAATAATCGAAACAACCTATGAGATCGACATAATCTACTTGTTTACAATGAGTCAATTAAAGGACCTATTCGTCTAGCTGACTTAGGGTCCTCCAAAATCTCCCCCACCTCAAAATATTTCTTCATCCCGAAGAAATGGGAAGAGTACAATCATTCTATCTGAATATATATGATCCTATATTGTTCTTTCACTCGGGGTTGTTCTGACTGGTGGATGGATTTGTTTGAACACACGCTTCTACAATAGCCTCTACAGACATTGATAATTGATGTTGTAATTCTTCCCAAGCGTGGAGGGTAGTTTGTATGTATATGGTAAGAGTAGTGAGACTCGACAAGTTCTCCATATTCTTATGCATAACTAAGTCTAAAATATTAGTCATGTCGATTCCCAAGAGTTGGGTCTTTTCCTTAGCATCGGAAAGCAGTCGTTGCAGTTGCGGCCTGATTTTGTTGATACTAGATAGACTAGTTTAGGCATGACTAATGCACTGATGTTCTTGCCTCTCCAATTTTTTAAGTTTATGAGTTTCTAGAATGAGCTGGTCATCAATGGTCTTCGTCATTGCTCCACTAGCAACTGGTCAGCGGTGTTGTAGTGAGCAGATGAATTCACGTGTCTTTTGCATTTCTTCAAACACTTGAATGTAGTAAGTATAATAGTTTCGTAAGACATATGTAGTGACAACAGACTCAAAAACATATTGTATCAATAGTTTGTACGCTTCAATAAATGTTGTGAATTGATTGTCGAGTAGAATAGTGGTTTCCTCAACCTGCTCTTGTCGCCTCTCTTTTAACTGGTCCTGGAATGTTGACACAACACTTTCAAAAATTAGAAATGCTTTGTCGAGGGGTTTATCCAAGTTGGTACATGCTAGAATTGGAATAAACTATTGTGCCAAGCTTTCACACTTGGATAAAAATTCATTCTGCTATGCTTTCAGCTTCTTGACTTGTTCTTTTGTACTCACTCTTCTGTGTTTATATTCCTTATTAATTGCATCTAACAATAGATCCAATTCTTCCTCTTTCGATTTTTGTGGATTAATTGTGACTACTTGACCAAGATTATCTAGATGAACTAATAAGGTTGTATGTTACTGTGACTATTGTAGTTCTTGTTGTTTACGTTGTTGTTCTTTTTCCTGTTTTTTCTTCTCTTTTATGTGTTTTCTTTTCCTTCGTTTCTGCTCTTTTCTCTGCATGTCGACATCTTTGAGTTGTTCTAGTAGGATTTCTAATGCTTCTTTTTGGGTTTTCTTAGTAAATAGGGTAGTAATAACAGGACTAGGGCGGCTGGTGTGGGTGATGTCAGGGGACTTGATGATATTGGTGATAGGTGATGATGGTGGAAGGGGTGAAATAGGTGAAGGATGTGAATTAGGATCGACGAGCAAGATTACTGCCTCATGTGGTAATGGTTGATCGAATTCAATGATAAGATAGTTGGTATGGAATTTGATGGTAATATAATATCGATAGTTTCGGCAGGTTTGACAATGGGGTCAGCGGTGAAGGGTTCAATAAGTGGAGGGCGGGGTATTTTTTAATGATTCTAATATTATACTCAGATGTATAGTATTCTGGGCGATTGTTTTGGATTGAAAAAAATGTTTATATATAGGTAGGAGAATATTAAATATGAAACATAAAATTGACACTAAAATGTGTAAATTTTGGCCAATATTATGATAAAAAAACATATTTTATGTAAATATAGACAATATTATACACTAAAAATGACCAAATAGCGAATTTATTTTTTGAAAAAAACCCAAAAAATAGCCAATTGGTGAAATTTCGCCCCTAAAAATTACCCTGGTGGAGGGTGTTGTGCCGTGGTCAGTTGTTTGATAGGTCAAGGGGTAAATGAAGAAGTTTGCTTGGCCACAATGTTGATGGTTAAGTCGAGATTTATTTAGAGGATAGTTTCGGTGTCCCCAACAACTTGTTCTTCGAAATGGATGAATGTGGAATGTCGAGTATGATTATACTGGACTATTGTGATTTCACAGCTAAAAACGATCTTTTTACTGTCAATTTTCCAGTCGGGGAGGAGAGATGGTAATTGGATAATGTTGGAGGTCGTTATATTTTTTAATACGATCTCTTAGTGGTGCTGATAATTTCTGCAAGTATGGATGAATTAAGGACAGGGATGTGGTGGCTGTTGAAGTCGGTATGACTTCTTGTTAGACAACTGGGGTCGGGGATGGAGGTGGTGGGGTATTGGTGAGATTAACATCAAGTGTCATAGGAAACATGAATTTATTTTGGGTTGATTCTGGTCGATCTGGTCGATGTTCCTCCTCTTTGATAAACCTGCCTAATTGCTCATCAACTAAAATTGTGTTTTTGGATGCATCCTCCAAGATATGGGTCGCACTATCAAATAAATTTGCATTTTCATCTTCGGTTGGATCCTGAAGAATGAGCTTGTGTTTACCCTTTCTTTTTATTGTACTCTTTATGTCCTGTAGGGAGTTAAACAATTTGTCAGCCAATAGACTTTTTTTAGGGAGGGCATATTCTAGAAGAGGAGTATCATATTGGGTAATTTCATCAGACTAATCTGTTTGTTCTTGTGGTTGTTGTTGAGATGGTAGTGAAATTACCAGTGGGTTGATATTGCCATTGTTTTCACGGTCGAGAGTGAGGTTGTTCATATGAATACGGATTTGATAGTCCTCTTTTTTTCTGCATCAATTAAGGGTTCGACCATTGGTTGATCAACTCTTCTTGCTATGGGCGGTATATCCAATTTGGTGTTGGATTTTCGACTAAGTTTAGTGAATATTTCCTCAACCGAAGGGTAGAAGTCAAGCTCTCTTGTGATACCCCTAACACCTTGTAAGTACCAGACTGACATGTGGTCCAACTCAAGTTGGATGTGCGTTGTCAATGGTAGACTTCGTCGAATATTCTGAGGTACCCGCCATCAAGCAGTTTTGATCTTTAATGCTTAAAACCATGTATCTAACCATATTTTTGTTGCCACTGCTCCTAGTTGATAACCATTCGAAGTGAATGATTTGAAGTTACACATGGATGATCTATTTGGTGCACTGAAATCCTTATCTCCGACTGGTCAAAGATGGTACATAGTTATCCATATTATCAATGAATGAAACCAAATTTGGGCACCCTCATCTTGGAATTTTACACAAATATGCTTAATTATCTCAGCTAGGTGGTCGTCCCAGCAATATAGCTTACCTGTTGTCACCACATTTTGGAATGTGTCGATCATGTTGAGTTTGCGGTCAGAGCCTCTTCTTGTGCTTGTCAGATCCATGGAAATAATTTTGGCATCTATCTTTGGTGTACCATAGATGATTTGGTTGACTATTATTCCTCTTAAGTTTTTCCCTGATGGTGTAGCTGTTAGTTATTTGACTAGGCCCTAGTTTAATCAAATAGGTACAGGTTCTCCCTTGTTTGATAATATGATAATCTTGTATATTAGGTCTCCAGTAATTTCAACGTGTGTGTCAAAGTAGAATCTCCTTATGATGAATTGTGCAATAATTTCTTTTGTTCATGTGAAACTATCCATTAACAGTTCATTCATGTAGCTAATGATTGTGCTAGCAATTAATTTCTAAGCTTCCCCTCTCTATTTACCATAATTTTGTATTCCACATTCCTTGATTTCCTTCCAAACTCTCTTCCATTGTTGTTCCATCACTTTGGCATTATGAATGATGTATAATTGAATCTCTAGTGGTGTGTTGTCTTTTCCAAATCTGTAATTTTATTTGTCATGGACCTCGTATTTGTAGTCGAATTTTTCATTGACATTTCCTTGGTTGGATACTCTGGTTCAAAAGGTGATAAGATATGCTCTAGTGTCGGTTGCTCAAGTGTTCAAGTTCTTCACAGAATGAAATCCAAGTCTCTTCCAATGTGATAATTATAACAGATTTTTTTGGAGCAGGAGAAGGCGTAGTGGTTGGTGGAATTAATTGTGATATTGATGGTAGACTTAACTGCAAAGAACAGGTTGCCGGTGTTTCTTTTAAGGCATGTGCTCTAGGTTTCAGTGTTCATGATCACTTGATTGGACCGTTTTTTCTTCTTTATGATGGTGTATTTATGGATCGTGATGGCGTTGGTAATGTCGAAGTGATCAGAATTTCCAATGTCTTCTCTACTCATGTTGATGATTGTATCTCCCAATTTGTGTTTTACTGCTTCCTACCTCGGTTTTGATCCAAGATCATGTCATACTGATTCTTTTCATAGTTGTTTTTTCTTGTGTTTGTTTTAGATTTTTATAGTTTTTATTTTTTTCAACTGTTTATAGTTACACAACCACATTTTTTTTAAATCTTTGTACCAGTTTAGTCAGGCACCATTAACCATTTTCTGAAATACATTCCCTTGTAGTGTTTTTATTCAAACTGGTCGGTTAGTGTTGATTTCTTCTACAATGTATGGACCCATCCACTCAGTGTGTAGTTTCTTAGGTTTTCCTTTTACTCGACTATTGTATAGTAATGCAAGGTCTCCAGTCTACGGATTTTTATTTTTCATGTTTCTATCATGCCAAGATTTTTGTTGTTGTTTTTGGATTTTTTAGTGTTGTATTGCGATTAGTTGGTGCTCTTCAAGTTTGGATAGTTTAATTAATATTTCTTTTCTGGGATTTTCGACATTGATGTGTAGTATGTCAGCAATCAGGGGGGTTGTTTGACAAAGTGAAAGGGCACGGTTGCTTCATTTCCATAGACAAGTCAAAATGGTGTCTGACCTATCGACTGTTTGTATGTCATTTTGTATGCCCATAAAACAACAGGTATCTTGTTGTCCCAGTCATCTTTTTCGGTGTTACATATTTTTGTTGATCGTCTAGTTAATGTTTTGTTAAAAGATTCAATTGCACCATTAGATTGGGGGTGATACACTATAATTTTCCTATGCTCGATCGTGAATTTTTTTGTTAGAGCTGCGATTGTTTTGTTTTCAAAATGTGACCTTTGATCACTGATCAAGTTGAGTGAAAACCCAAATCATGTGATGATGTTCTCATATATAAATTTGGAGGCTATCTCAATTGGGAAAGATTCAATGGGTTCTACTTCTGCCCAATTGGTGACATATTCATCTCCTATGATAATATATCGTGCTCCTATTGGTCTAGCCAGTACCAAAAATGGTCCTATTAAATCATTATCCCAAATTTCAAATGTTAAGCTAGGGTTTACCAATATTAAAGACATTCTAGTACTTGGTAGAGGCCAACCTAGTTGTTGGCATTGGTCACATTTATTCAAAAATTCTCGAGAGTCTCGGTGTATGGTCGGCCACCATAACCCTGACTGTTGGATTTTTATGGTTGTCGTGTTGACTTGAAAATATCCTCCAACTGGATCGTAGTGTGATTCTTTGATTATTTTTTCTCTTTCGTGGTCGAGGACACCTCGTCTAATCCAAGTTTGTAGAGAAATCTGTTTACTATAGTGTAGGGTGCAACTTTCATCGTCGGGATATTTTTCTTTTTATCACTCATCCCTTCTGGTGCTTTTCCTTCCTCTAGGAATTGAGAAATTTCTACTAAGTTGGGAGATACATATTCAATTCTGAGTAAATGGGAATCTCATAGGTCGTCTTCAATTTTGGTCAGTTCTTCACCTAGGTCGATTCTTGACAAGTGTTCAGGTCCGACATTTGTTTTACCTGGTCGAACTATGACTTCAAACTTGAATTCTTGAAATAATAACTACCATCGACAAATTATTCTGTGATGAAATGGTTTATTTACTAATATTTTAATTCCTGATGGTATGTGTAGAACACAAATGGATTAGCGACAAAATAATGTCGGTATTTTTGAAGTTCGAATACCATTCCAAGTGCCTCTATTTTTGTTGTCGACTAGTTCCTATCAGCTTTATTTAACTTCCTATTATTATATACATTTGGATGGTCCATTCCTTCATCACCCAATTGTGTTAATATTGCTTTGATTTCTATTCCGGATGCATCGATATGTACATGAAACTTGATTGACCAATTTGGAATTAGCGCTTCGACTAATTTTTTCTTTAAGATGTCAAACGATGTGGCGCATTCGTCGGTCCACTCGTATTCCTGATTTTCTCTTAATAGTTCTTCTAATGGGTAGGTCATGTCAGAATAATGTTCGACTAAATTTCTATAATATCCTGTATGTCCAAGTAAAACTCTTGCTTATTTAGGATTTACCAGTGGTTTTAATTTGAGAATAATTTTAATTTTTACATAGTTAACTTTATTACCTTCTTTGCATACTACATGTCCCAATACACTTCCTATTGGGGTTGCAAAGATATGCTTCTTGATATTTAGAGATAATTGGATTTGTCGTCATCTTTTTAGCATAAGCCTTAGCCATTTACAGTGGCTTTTCAACATAGAATAGATTGTCCAATTGTTGAAATATGCAGCCATTGTTTTGTAGATATATTCTTAAAATTATTTGATGACTATTATTGATAAAATAGTTGGGGCATTTTTCAATCAAATTGGCAAGAATTTATATGTGAATGAATTTTTATCTTCTTTAGCAATGGGTACTTGATTATATCCTAAAAATTCGTCTGTAAACGAATAACATTCATGGCCTGCAATTTCATTAAGAATTTCAACTACAAAAGCGGTCAAAAATGGGTCTGTAAGGTTTACTTTATTAAGTTCACAAAATTCGATACATATTCTTAGTCATGTCGTGTCATGTTTCTTCGATTGGACTACCATTGGATTTACCCATTTCGACTGATCAATAGGGTAAATGTTTATGGCTTCCAACATGTTGTTGATTTCTTTCTTTACTATTTATTTGTATTTATGCGTGAGTTTATATGGTCGTTCCTTTATTGTTTTTGCCTCAGTTTGATATCGATTTTCATTTCACCCATTTCTTGAATGAGTCCTTTTATATCTTTATAATCCTGAGAAAAAAATTCCTGACATTCTTTTAATAAGTTGATGATTTCTGTTGTTTATTCTTCATTCCAGTAGTCGCCTATCTTTCCATTTTTAGGCCTTTCATCATTAGATATATCGACTTATTTTATCTTAATTTTTTCTTCCATCCATTCTGGTGCTTTACTTTCATTGATCTGTCGACTACCTTCTTTTAACTGTGAGAATGGTGGCAAAAAATCTTCCACTGTCAATCTTTCAAGGTCTTCTTTTTCATATGTTTGAATTTTAAATATTGTATTAATTGGTTTTGAAGTTTCTGGATGGTCAACTTTCCATTGAAAAATTTTCCTTATTGTGATTTCTCTCTTTTCGAAGTCTTATGGAATGCTGATTTTGGTTGACCAGATATCATGACACGTAGAATTCTGTTAGCTAAGTCGAATCTCTGTTGTGATATTGTTGTCAATCAATTATAGGAAGGTTTTTATCTGTTAGATGCTTAAACCAATAATTCATCCTGAGACGATAATTTGAAGTCCTTAAGAAAAATTTATTTTAGTTCATTCCATGTGAATGTTTCTTCTCTTACATCTTCCATTTTGTACCACTTATTTGGTAGATCATCTATTGTGTTTGGAAATAAGTGAGGCCAGGCTTGCTCATCTTTATAACCTAATCTTCTCATTATTTTTTACATGTATCAATGTGTTTCTCAGGATCTTTCCCTTGTGTGAAAACTAGAATTTTTTATTGTGTTATTAGTTTCTTTCCTCTGAACCTTTTTATAAAATATGTATATGTCATCTACCAAGTTTTTAATCTCAACTGATGTGTGTCCCACCACCGTGCAGATTGACCTGTAAATGTTTCAACCAGACTCTAGAGTCGGCCTTGTTCTCCTGTAGTTTTAAAAACTTGCTCAACACGAAGTGATGGTGATTCTTGGTCTTTGTATCTAAGTGGTGCTTGGTTTTATGACTAATTCCTTACTAGTGTTAGGAATGGATATTCTCTAATTTTTCATTCAAATATCTTGGGGATTGTAGTGATAGAGAAGCATTGTCGGGTTTTCTTTCTGGGAATGGCTTGGATAGTCCATCATTCTCGCACTTATAGTTCGTAATTTTATAGTTGTCAATCATATAGTCTTATGTCTGACTTATATCCGATCAAATCAATATTCCCAAGGTGGAGTTCTTTGTATGCATTAGTTTCGGTGTAATATTCATTATTCTATATTTGATATAATTGTCGAACATCGACATCCTCGTCAATGGGTTCTGTCCATTAAGGTTCTCCCTGGGATGGATAAATTAGAACGATGAATTTTTTACCATTACCTTTAAGTATAATTATTTCTTTGTCTAGTGATATGGGTGCTTTCATTTTTCTTCCCCGCAGTCGACCTACTACAGCAAGGAAGGAACTGGATCCTTCCTTTAGGTTAATGATTTCAAAATTGACTTTAGTCGAGATACCTTTAATGGTCGTGTTGACATTTTTCCATACCCCAATAGGTTCGATTAATCCTTGGTCAACTAATGTTAAATATATGTCGAATTCATTTAATCGATTTTTTCCAAGTTCTTCCCATGTGTCGCTAGTCATTACGTCTACCTACGATCCGAAGTCGAGAACGACTTGTCAGAATTGGTAGCCTTCGATTTCTAGGTCGACTAATGGGTCTGCATCATTTTGTCTTTTTTATTAAGGCTACATATACTTTTAGCCTGTTTATCCTCACCAGATGTAATTTTAATCTTGTACATTAAATCTATTATCTTTTCAACAAATTCATCTTTATTTATCAGTTTGATTACTTTGTTAGTAGTCTTTTGTCGGGAATCATCATGTTCTTCTTGTGATGTTATTTCTTGGAACATTATTGATGCATGGTTATACAATTGTTTTTGTTCAGCAGGATTAGTATAGTCTTCTTTGCTTTTTATTTTACTTATTTGTGAATTATCAATGTCAATTTTTGTTCCTTGCCGAGTTACAATTTGCAGATTATTAGTTTGAACAACATCAAATTTACGCACACTAGACAAGACAATAACATTCTTTTTATTATTATTATTTTCAAGCATGGTAGGGAAATCCTACAAAGAGTGATCACCTACTCCACAACTTGTACAAAGTTTTAAGTTGATTCAGTCTTTGTATGGGAATTCCACACGTTGATGCCCCTCGTTAAGGCATGTATAACACTGGATGGGCCATCATGGTCAATTTTCCCGATTTCCAAAATATCAACCTTGACCTTGAAATCCTCATCGTCGGTTGTAGTTTCCATTCCAGGGCTCGTATCTACGACCATCATACATTTTATAATTTTTCTTGTCATTCCAATCGTTATTTCTATTTCTCTCATTGTTATCAGCATTATTATTTTGATTAACAACTTTGGTTTGATAAACCACTTAGCAGTTCTATTGATTTTTTAATCAGCTAACATTCTGTTGTCGAGTGGCTCTTGTTCATTATTCATATTATACGAGCAATATTTTGTTGTGTGTGATTTGTGCTTTTGTCAGATATCACAAAATCATTTCATTTGAACAAACTGGATTTCATGTTGACGATACTCTTGTCAAAAATAATATTTCATATGACCAGTCGTTGAGCATTTGGTACACCACACATAATTTCCTCGGAGGCTCATTTCTCATATTGATTTTTTCATAATTTCAAGTTGTTCCTCAATACGTCGATAGACATGATTTATAGGATAATCCTCCTCCATTTCACTTTTCAACGCTTTTGTTAGTGCATATTCATATGTATTAAAATTATCTAGCCGAATGTGCATTCAAATTTTCTGTAATAATCCGACAGCAAACCACTTAATTAATAATTGTTCATCAATATTATAATCTAATTGGCTCAGCAAGTCCTTAAATATTTATCATATTCTCATATTGTTTCTATCGGCTTCTAAGCAGTGGTCTTCAACTTTTTGGCAGCAAGATGCTTTGCGTCGGGAGTTTTAAAGAAAGACATGAACTGTTTCTTGATCTGACCTTTTGTCGCGTTTAGCATTTTTCTATGTAGGTCATGTACCAAGTTAGTTCTTTTTTTCAAAGAGCACCAACAAACTGTGTCATTTGACAATCCTCGTTGGTGATGTCGTTGGTCTCCCATAGCGACTCACAAACAAACCAATGTCATTTGGGGTCTTCATCTCCCTCATAGAGGAGGATATAAGTGGTTATGTGCGCCATATATGCAAAATCTTCATCTTCTTCTATAGGTGGAGTTTGTGGTGGTGGTGGGGCACTTCCTGTAACTACACCCTTTTCACATCTATTCTTGATGGATGTTTCATTTTCGTCGGTAATATTTTTTGTATCAGTCGGTTCTCTATTGATTGTTATGCTAATTTATGTCAACAGCTTCTATTGATACCCAAGTAATATTTTGCTCAAACTGGGGTACTTCTCTTACTGACAATACTGATTGATATGGTGAACTATTTGTAGACGGAATTGGCTTGGGGCTGCTCCTCCACGTTCTAAGTAAAGTAGGTGAAAACTGCAATTGGAGAGATGGGGTTGAAAAGTAACCCAATTTCCCTATCGCAGTCGATGAATTAAAAGTCGACTGACTTCGTTTCCTTCATTGTGTTGTCGACTCCATACACCTACTTAGCCAACATGTAATACTAAATATTCTTGAACAATGTCTTGCACTTGGGCACTCTATGTAAGTTGTGATGGAGAGTGTAGTACTATTGGTCAAGTATTCTTCCATGGGTGACAAATCATCATAAACGCCCCTTTCTTGTCGGTCATGAATCGACT
>LPNX010984160.1:586791-655592 GCA_001517045.1 Pseudotsuga menziesii | reverse complement strand
GGTAATTAATGCTCCTTGATGTCAATTAAACTTAGGATAGTGGTTTAACTAGGCCAATTTTGACTGAAAGAGTGTGTATGATGGTAGATGTCTCCAACATCGACACTAGTGGATTTTCTTCTGCTTTTGTCACCATACTCATCTCCCTTTCTTTTTGGAGTACAGCAGCCTACTCCCTTATTTATTATTGCCTCTTCCTTCTCTTTTCCCGCTTGATCCTCTAAATATCTGGAGTGCTTTTGTGTGTCATTTTTCTAGTTTTGTCCTTTTTTGTTTTTTTTTCCATTTATGGGCATGTTGTATTTCTCATTGGTCGATGGTTATTTCCCTACTTTACCAGACATGATCAGCTACCCCCCATTGTTGACCCAAAATATTTTTAGAAATATAGGGTGCAACTATTTATTTGTTGAGGAAGTACTCCCACTCTCTCTCTTGTACAAATTTTTCCTAGTCTTTTTTCTTTACTTCCCAGTTTTAGTTTCTTGGTTGCGTTAGCAATAATGGTCAGGGTTCGACAATAGATCTTGCTCCTTTATCGATCAATAATCTGAACAAAAATTTTGGTAGAGAACAAGGAATTTTTTAGTGAGGTCATTGTAGAATCTCTCTTTAATGTTATCAATGGATACTTGTTCCTCGATAGCTCGTTCCTTGTAGAATTTGTCGGCAATTCTTTCGAACCACTTTGACAAATTTCTGTAGCCTCCTTTGGTCAGTTTCTAACATAATTGTCATTTGTTTTCATCTACCATATTTTTTATCCAGGAGCTTCTTCAGTGCATAGGGGACGGATTCGATAAACGTTTCATGTGTTTCAAAGAAAAAATTATCCTTTGCTTGAGCAATAGTCAACTTGTTTCTTCTAGTGCAATTTTGCAGGTAGTTCATTTTTCTCACTCCCACCAATCCTTAATCTCTTGCTCTAATATCATCAGGTCATAGTAATTTTCATCTAAAACATGTACCACCAACAATGAAACCAATGTTGTAATTAATCAGATTGGAAGGTTACCAATGATACATATTACAAATTCATATAAATAAATATATAATAAGAGACAAGGAATGGTAGACATAATACAATGCTTATATTACTCAAGAACATCCATCCAACGTACCGAAGCAAGTATTTATCCGGATCTACAACCTATATATAATATTTAAAAACATTTACATAACTACTTGTCGATTCAACTAACCGACATGACCTATGAGATCGACATAATCTACTTGTTTACAATTAATCGACTAAAGGACCTAGTCGGCTAGCCGACTTAGGCTCCTCCAACAATCATCATCGACAATAGTGTCATCTACATATTCAATTATGTCATTTGACACTCTACTTTCTCCTCTATATTATATATTGATTTTCTTTAATATTTTCTTCTTCTGGTACAATATCATATGTAACAACATATGATCAACTCACTTTACCAAGAACCTATGAATAAAAGACCTACTCATATTGACTTGGAAGGGCATTGGGATTTCTATCTAACTCCATTAATGTCATATTGATCATAGTAAATCTATTCTCATTCTCAATAACAACTCTATCAAGTTCTCATTCATTCATTCATAACTTGTACCAAGTGACATTAAATAGAAGTACCATAAGGATTTAAAGTATAACTCAAGCATATCATCCAAAAATCTATAGTATCTATTTACAAATATTTCTGGATGTTTTTTACAACTGCATGAAACATTAATATCATAGAAGATTACAACTACCTCGCAATTAGAGGTTTTATTCTTGCCATCCAAATGTCCGATGTGAAATTTCCATCCATTGCACCACATAGCCTTGAGGTGTTTCACTTGCAATACACTCGACATATTAAAAATGTATTGTCAATTGATAATCATATTTAAACCTAGTTGATGTTTTGAGGGAAAAACACAAAACATAAAATACTGGAAGGAAAAACAATTATGGGTAATGCTTTCCTAGATATATTTTGTGTCATATACTAAATCAATTTATCTTTGTGTGATAATGGTATCTTTAGAATAATGAGATATTTTAGTCAACTCTTCCACCCTATCCCATGATAGCCTACCATAAAGTTATGTACACCATTCTATCGATACCTTCATCTAGTTGAGATTATTTATAATGTGTAGATGTACTACACCCCACTCTCAACTACATGTATGATGAAGTAACATTAGAAAAACTAGGTATAGATAGAGATTAATAAATTATGGATTAAAATTAAGATTTATGAAAAAATTAATATAACTATTAGATCTCTCTATTATCCCACCTTTCACTTTCCGCATTCTACCTTTCCCCCACAAAAAACTTCCCTTCATGTTTGTTGACATAATTGACATCCCAAATGAGAGACACATTCATATGAAGCTACTTCAAAAAGATACTCACTAATGTACATTAAGGATTGATATACCATAGAGCCCTTGGGACAAGATATTTATCTAGTGAAATCATTTAATTTCTTCAATTTCCTCTCCATTTTCTATAATAACCTTATGTGTACAGGACCACACATTTCAATATCCTTTACTGAGTGTATTAAGTTATGTTCTTATACATTGAAAAATGTCGAAAGTAGATATCTTCACATTCTACACATTACATAAGGAATTTATCTTTTTGAAAACATTTTATCTTCTTTATTTATTTCTTAAAAAATGTTTTCTTTTTCACTTATTTCTTTATATAACAACCACCTACACATAATGCAATAAAATCATAATGTTCAACCAATAATAATTACACATTGCAAAGTAAATGACATGTTAACAAGTTACGTAGGGGATGTTTATTTGTGCCTTGGATGGACTCTGACAGCTAAGAGGCCGGCAGGGGTTGTTTTCTTCTTGTGACCCTGTAGGGATTTGTTAATTGTACCCCTTTGTTTATTTTTTGGTTAGAGGGATCTCCTGGTGTATACTAGTGTATTCTTTTTAGGCGTCCCAACTGTCGGCCCACTCAGTACTCGAAGGCCTCCTATCTGGACATTGCTTCTAGTCCTGGGCCAGGATCAGATGAGTCCGTTGACTCCATCAGTATGGAGAGGGATATCAACTTCCCTATTCCCCTGGAAAAATCTCCTGACATGTCTTTCATTGTAAAATTTGCAGCGCCTTTGCCTCTCCTTCTCAACTTTATCTCGGCAGTTGACATTCTTGAATCGTTGGTGGTGCCAGAGAAGGAAGTTCCCTGGGTGGATGTTGAACCCTGTGAGGCAGTGGAGGGGTTTAGACCTTACTCTCCCTGGTTCACAACCATTTAGGAAGTTGATGATCCCTCCTTCAGACTGCATGTCTCTTCTCATGGTGTCCCTTCAAGCACACGGTTGTCTGATGTTTCTCCTCTACACTTGATTATGGCCTCACTTGAGCCTCCTCTTTTCTCTGACAAAGAATTTCCTCCTTTGAATAGACAAGTGGAGGTTCCACTGGACATTAATATATCCTCATCCCCTCTTTCTGCCCCTTCTGCATTTTGTGAGATGACTAAGGTTGTGCATTTGTGTCCACCAGGGATACTAGCTCCTTGTGAACCACTCATTGCCTATTCAAATGAGGGCCCAGTGAGTCCGAATGTCCTACATATCTCCTTTATCAGGGAAGGGAATGTCTCGGTCTGTAAGTGCAGAGGACCTAAGAAAGGTTGTGAAAGTTACAATACTGTCAATGAATCTATCAAGGCGGCATCGGGTGGCAATATTGTGCTTGTTCCTTTATCGGAAAGAGGACTCCCTATGAAATCTGTTGAATATTCTACCTCTTTTCAGGCCCTTATATATTTGGCCCTCATTTATAGTTCCCCATGATTTTCATGACCCTTAATGTACTTGGATCATGCAGCAGACCCAAAAGAGTTGCGTTAACAAGGCTTATCCATTGTTAACATGTGGATATTGTTTTACTAAAAGAAACGATGTTGGATGATTCATCTGCGTGTGATTTTTTTTTAAGGATCAAACCGGGGTGGAGAGTCTCTGTGATGGACTCTGTTGGGTTTTCTAGAGGTACATTGGTGGCTTGGAACCCTCAGAAGGCCGATATGAAACATTTCTCCACGTGTTATGGCATCCTTCTCTCTAGATTTTGTAAGGTTTATGATAAGCAGATTAACATTCTTAACATCTATGCTCTATGTAGGGATCGTAGGAGGTTCATGGACCATTTTCTTCTATCGGGATGCTTGTAGTTACATAATTTAATTCTTACAGAAGATCTTAATCTCACTCTTTCTCCTAGCGAGTTCTAGGGTGCGGGTAGGTAAGAGGATGTTCTTACTAATTATTTTATCAATATCTTTGATGATTCATAATTAAATGATATTGCACCAACAGTTCTTTGTCCCACTTAGATGAATGGTCTTGCAGGTGGAGGAGAGATAGCTAAACATCTGGATTGGTTTCTAATGGCGGATGATATTTGTGAAGATACTGGTAAATTCAGGTCTTGGTCTCTGGCTATAGGATTGTCGGACCATAGGGTCGTCCTTCTCCAGTTGGATTTTGATGCCTCCTTTCATTATTATCCTTTTAAGTTTAATCCTTCTTGGATGAAAGAGGATCATTTCAATCAGCTTATTCGTGAGCATTGGGTGTTGTTGTTTGAGCAGGCTCCTTCTCGTTTAAAATCTATGGAGTGTTTCTTGTGGATTTTGAACAATATTCATTTGGTGGTTATAGACTGGGAGAGTAAAAAAAAGAAGGATCTCAACAATGATCTTGAGCGCATTGAGGTTGAGATTCATGTGTTATCCTCGGATATTTCTAGAGACCGTTTCTCTAGTTCTTAGCAACAGGCCTTGATTGGGCTAGAAGAGTCACAACAAAAAAATTTGATCCATAAAGAAGTAAATCTTCGTTAGAAGATCCGAGCTATCTGGCTATTAGCGAGAGGCTCCAATTCCAAGTATTTTCACAATCAAGAAAACAAAGGACGTCTATCTAATTCTATATGGGAAGCTAAGGGGGAGGATGTCTCATTTGTTTATGACAATGTGTCTATTCAACGGGAAGAAAAAATGCACTTCCAGTCCTCTTATGCTGATCAAGAAGGTATGTGTATCTTGAACCAATTCTATGTCATAAAAAATTATCCCCATTTCTTCGAGCATGAGGAATGTCTCTATCTTAGGGACAATTTCTAAATCGGAGGTGCTAAAAACTGTGAGGAGTTTCAAGAGGGATAAAAGCTCGGGCTGGCAAATAGGTGGACCACTAAGTTTTTCGTCCAATTTTTTTTTTGTTAGGGCCCAAAGCGAAGGAGGTTGTGGAGGAATTGAGGAGGACAATATTATATAAAAGCCTCTTAACAAAAATTTTATTACTCTAATTCCTAATACTAAGAATCCCTCTAGATTCAATGAATATCATCATATTTCTTTATTTAACTTTTTTAAAAGTTGTTATCGAAGATTATAGCAGACCGCTTGAATCCTGTGTTGAGTGAGGCTATCTTAGCTGATCAATTTGTCTTTCTACCTGGCCGGCAAATTTTGGATGCCATGGGAATTATACAAGAAATCATGCATTCAATAAAGATGAAAAAACTTGGTTATTTTATTCTTAAGCTTCATCTAGAAAAGGCCTATAACAGGTTGGACTGAATTTTCTCTGTATTGTCCTCTTTCAGGTTGGCCTATCTTTTGATATTGTTCGTTGGATATTGTCTTGCATATCTTTGGTGAGCTTCACAATCTTAGTAAACGGATCACCTTCACAGTTCTTCAATAGTGGCTGTGGGGTGAGATAGAGATGCCCCTTATCACCTTACTTATTCATTTTAGCAATGGAAGGGCTCAACCATTTGTTCTTAAAGGCTAATGAGGATGGTATTTTACAGGGAGTGAAAGTATCGAATGGTATGTTTCTCAATCTCATTATGTTTGTGGATGACATTATTATCTCAGACAGGGGTTCTATGGCTGAGTGGAGCCTTATAAAAGAGATGCTTAATTCTTTCTTCTCAGCTTCTGGTTTAACTGTTAGCATAAACAAATATTTATTTAGACACAACTTCCCCAACAAGTTGTTGGTTTCTCAGATCATATATCTTTTCTCCCATAAGGTGGCATCAATTGATGAAGGACTGAATTACCTGGGTTATCATATTAAATCTAATAGGTATGAGAAGAAATACTGGAAATGGATAGTGTCAAAGTTTCAAAGTAAGATAGAGGGTATGTCCTCACGGTGGCTCTCATTGGGCGAGAGGCTTGTTTCGACTACCTTGGTCCTACAAAGTGTGTCAGTTTATTGGTTCTCAATGCTCCATATCCCGGTTGGGATCATTACTTCCATAAGAAGGACCATCTTCAACTACCTATGGTGAGGAAAATCTAAGAATCCCAAATATCATCTGGCCAGTTGGGATATTTTGTCGAGGCCGCGTGTGCAAGGAGGATGGGGCATTAAACACTTGGGAATCTTTAATAAATCCTTATGTGCCAAGAGCCTGTGGAGAGCTCTTCATAATGATAGGATTTGGGGCAGGATTATTAGTCTTAAGTACCTTCATGGGCTTCATGTCATCTCGTGGTTGTGATCCTATTATCAGCCCTCAACCAGCGTTTAAATGATCTAGGGAAGCTTGGTGGACAACCTGCCACTCATAAAGGCTAATCTTAGTTGGATGGTTGGGAGGGGCACTCGTATTTTTGTGGGGATAGATCCATTTTTGGGGATGAGTTGCTTATACACCCTCTTTTTTCCTTTGATAAAACATCTTCACGAGAGGAACTATTATGATCTCTCTCACATCTCGGTCGCTGCAAAGGATCGTTTCCCAGGCTGGCTAAATGACAGTGATTTAAATATCTGTAGTGACTTGGCCAAGGAGTGGATGACCTTTACAAATGATCTATATGCTATTGGTATCTCCTTAAACAAGAACAACAACAAGCTGGTGTGGGATTACAACAAGGTAAATGGATATGTTTCAGCGCAGTTGGTCTATCGTGCGCTTTCTGAAAGGTCTTCCTTCAGCCCAGTCGATGTCACATTCAATAGAATATGGTTTGGCCCATTACCATCAAAGATCAAATGCTTTGGATGGCTTTGAATTCATCATAAAATTTTGACATGGGATTCACTCCAGAACCGTGGTCTTTGGGGGCCAAGGAGATGTTGTCTCTGTCTGTCTGACCATGAAACAATGGACCATATTTTTGGAAGTTGCGAGTTCTTCCAGGCTGTGTGGGAGCTTGTTAGCAGGCATCTCTCCTTTTTTTTATATGGGACAATATATGCCTGCTAGATAATATTTGGGGCTTTATTAATTCTACAACTCACCCAATGGGTATGCTGCTGGCTATTTTTTGGACTGTCTCAAGGGCCCGAAATGTTGTCACCTTTCAAAATGGAATGGCATACCCATTTATGGTTGGAATGAAGGCTTTAGGCTGGCTTCATGCCTATGAATATTTGTGGCATAAAGCGTCTAGTCGTAGCGTTCCTTTCCCACCAGTGGTTCAATAGGATGTTGTCAGATTCTTTGATGGCACCGAGAAAGGTGGGATATGTGGGGCAGGGATGGTAATTAGATTGAGTCTGCATCGTTATTTTAGACTTAAGGTGGGCATTGGAGCTTGAACTAATACTAAGGCGAAACTTTTAGTGCTCTTTGGTCTATTGCTTTTTGCGAAAGAGAAGGATATTTCTTCCCTCACGATTTTTGAGGACTCGAAAGTGATCATGGACTAGGAAAAGGATGTTCATTCTCTTCACTCTATTGAGCTCCATCACTATATTATGTGGGTAAAGAATCTCATAAATAGTTTTTAGCAGATTTCTTTTAATCATATTCATCGTGAGTTCAATTTGGATGCAGATCTATTATCTAAGCAAGCTCTGGGGGAAAGAATGGAAGCTATTGTCTGGGATTTGGTTCAGGATGGGTACAGGATTGAGAGTGGTTCATTAAGTATAATGTAGTGGTGTTCACAATACTTGTCAATATATGTCAGAGAGAAGAATATATACCTTGCTGCTTCTGATTAGTATGGCGTCCCCAACCTTTATCGAATATGTAACTATGGTCTTATGTAATTTTTTTTTTCCTGAAAAACAAGATTTATAATTGTAAGACTCAACTTTTTCTTTTATATAAAGTTGATTTTTTTGTGTGAAAAAAAAAGTTACGCAACTAATTTACCTTTTGAATATAAATTTGTACTTACCTC
The DNA here is from genome assembly GCA_001517045.1 of Pseudotsuga menziesii. Lineage (NCBI taxonomy): Eukaryota > Viridiplantae > Streptophyta > Pinopsida > Pinales > Pinaceae > Pseudotsuga > Pseudotsuga menziesii. The sequence continues at coordinate 647,413 of LPNX010984160.1, read as the reverse complement.
ATATACTTGTTGAGATAATATATATCATGTTTTAGGTATTTGTCTAAGCTATCTATGAGATATACATGTATAAAATACTTTAATACAAAAGGAACATTAATTTTTTCCCAAAAAAGTAATAATAATAAAAAAATAACACCTTAATAAAAGCATGTCAATTGTGACTTTTACTCTATGAAATTCACATTTCATAGTTAAGATATTGTTTAGGTTCTAACCAAAACCAATGGGATATTTAACTTTACAAGGATATATTTACAACATTATTTCCTCCCCTGTAATTAAGAATATTGAATCAAATTTTTCATTAAATGATCGGCTTTTTAAATGTCACCACAAATTTTGATGATTCTATGTTTGTTACTTTTTCTATCTAAAGTTCTTCATAATGATTTTATAACATTTTTCTTCATATGAATAATATCAAAAAATAAGCTACTTGAAGATGCTCATGGTAGGGAAACCTATTTAATTGGGTGGATTATATTTTCATTTATTATGGAACCACATTATGCATTGATGAAATTTATGAAACAACAAGAATTGTTATGTATACTAAAATGATTGAATAAAAATAAAACTCTATAATGCACATGATGCAAAAGACCAATTTCTTATCTTGGAGATTCTTATTATATTTTAATTTCCATAGTCGAGGTGTCATTTTTGATATTTTTTTTCTAATCTCTTTCTTCCCATTAAAAAGAATTTGTTTGGGTAGTTTGATACCTATGGTTCTTAGGTAGGAAGTGCATATACTCTTCAAACACCTCATTTCCTAAACTTCTTTGAACATAAAGTTATCATTTTGGGATCACAAATTGGACATTCAAATTTATCTATTGTTTAAATACCTTCAAGATATGGAGTAATGATAATAATAGAATACAAGCAATTTTTTAAAATATATAAATGATATTTTGATCAAATTATACACCATTAAAGTGCACTACTTTAAGTACCACAAAAATGTGCTAGACCTCAGGCATCATGAATTGTCCTTGTAAATATTCCATGGGATTGAAATTGTGTTTTTATCGATTGGTTAGGAGATGTCATACATAATGATGTTAGCCCATAACTTTAGGAGTTTATGAATAAGAGGCTTAATATATACATCCATATCTTTAACTTGGTACCTACTTAATTATTTCAAAATACACATATTTGCTACCTTGTATATCTAATAAATTATGTAACAAATATTGAGCTTCGCATATGACATATTTTGAAGGATTATTTTATAAAGTTATATCATTTATCTAATATATTTCACCTATTTACACCTTCATTTTGACATATTTACCTACTTTATCCATCATTATCCATATTTACTCATATGGACTTCAAAAGGCTTAATAATGTTAAAAACATGAATATTCCATGTATTAATGATTATTTGAGATGTATGAGTTTATTTCTTAACTGAATATTTGATGATGTGGCAACTTTAAATGATTTCTATATTCCTACAACAACATTGTTTTGTCCTACAACAACAATATGATCTTGCAACAACTGTCTTGTAGAAACATATTTCTATTCCTAGAGCTAGCAATTCGCCTTATCTTTCCACCAACGAATTTCGATATTGATAAACGTTTTTATGCTTTTAATTGTCTTCATTATCTTAGTTTAGTTGAGACAAGATTGGGTTGGTTGGGGATCCACTTTTCTTGGATCTAGTTGTAACTACTTTTCTTTTATGAAAGCAGAGCATTATGTATAAATAAGAAAGGATAGAAGCATTTGATTCATATTAGATTAGATGGGATATTAGAGAGACTGAGCAGAGAATTATGTATAAATAAGAGAGCATAGAAGCATGTGATTCATATTAGATTATATGGGATATTAGAGAGACTGGGTTAGAGTACATGTTGGAGGGTGTGAGGAGTTGAAGAGTCATACCAAGATGTAATTTTTTCATGTTGGAATAAAGTTGTTTTTGCTACAAATCGTGAGCTTACTATCACAATTTCTTGGCAGCCTATTCCAAGGGAGGAAGAGCCTACCTTAATTTCCCTTTTTCAATTCTAGATTTATGTGTGTAGTTGAACTGCTCTATTTCCAATTTTCACAAGAATTTACAACTTTGTGGTTTATGAGAGTATTTCATTCACGGGGACTTCAGTTAGTGAACCTCTCACATAGCACATGCGATCGTGGGACATTAAAGAATACCCTTAATTTCGAGAGATATTGACCCAAAATCTTTTTGTTGAAACCCCCTCCCAATACTTAAAACCTCCTCCCCACCCCTTTTTATACCTAAATCCTTATAAACCACTCTACCCACCCCCACCTTAAACCCCTCATCCCCCCAATACCTGCAATATATTGGTTCGATTTTTGATAATTTTAAAACCCACAATATGAACTAACGTGATAGGATATTGGCCAACAAGTGAAGCCCCTGTGATTTCATTGCAAGTGTGTGATGGACTAGAATCTTTCTAGAATTGATATCCACAATTTGAAGGTTTGCGGGGAGTCTAGCACTTCATTGATATAACTATGATGGAAAAGATTTTATTCTAGAGGATATTCATTTTGTTAAGGGTTTCTCTTGATTTGATTGAATTGATAGTTTCTTATGGAATTAGTATCAACAATCCAAAGGATCATAGAGGATCTAGAATCTTACTTAGGTAGCTATGTTGCAATAGTATTGGTTCCAAAGGATTGCATAATTTATTTGAAGAATTTTTCAGAGTAACTTCAGTGTGCTAGTAGCTTCTTTTGGGACTAACATCAACAATTCAAAATCTCAAAGAGATTTGAAGAGCTCTACTAATGAATCCATGCTAGATAATGCTTATTTTCAAAAGAAGTATGATTGTTGCGTGAATATTTTGCTTAAGTGTGAGGGATACCAACTTTGTTGTTTTCAAATTTGGCTCTTGAAGGATAGAGGTGTGGTTAGATAGATTTTGAAGCATTTTAAGATTCAATTCTGCATACATTTTTCCACACAGTTCATAAGCTTAAAATCCTTGGGTTGACAATTTATGTTCCAAATTATGCTATATAATTTGTCCAACATTTTGGCCCTGTTGCCAGGGAAGTGCTTAACAAGTTAGTTTTGAAGTGAATGTTTTTCCATCATTTAAAACTGAATGTTAATGATAGTTTTGTAGTGTTTTTATTCAAATAAAAAAAACCCCTGCAATAATCCATGTGCCAAGGATTATCATCAAGCAGATTGAATTCAAGCATGTTCAAGAGTTGTTGGGAGAAGAAGAATGTTACTCAGGAAATTTCTCAGATCTTGGAAGTAGACGAGGATATTTCTGCATTTCATCTCAGATATTGGCAGTAGCCGAGGATATTTCTGCATTTCAAGAAGAACAAATCCTGATAGCTATTAAGAAAATAATAGAGCAAGAATTCCATGTCCAACATGAAGAGGAATATATGAACAAGATCAAGAAGCCAAAGAATACAACTGATACAAAAACTTCATTAGATGTTGTATATATTCCATATACCAATCATGAATTGAATATGGTAGAGGAAGAGATACAAATCAGGTATGGCGAAGAAGGAGATCAACATAGCTATGACTATATTGAAGAGTGGTTGAAACAGTTTTCAGGCCAGGGAAATACTTCATCCTTGAACATTTATTGGCACTACATCAGGAGGATAATCTTGTTCTTCATGTTTAGGTACATGTCAGATTTTATATTTCAAATCTGGACATGAATTTGTTTGTATTCTTGCTACGCACATGGCTTCACCAGAAGTATGCCTATACTTGAGAGAAGATTTATCTTTCTCAAGTAGGGTAGTGCAGAAACAAATAAATAAAATAAAGGGGGATCATCCAGTTGGATGCAGTATTAGATTATTGCTTCACTTAGATTAATAAGCATTCAGACTTGGTGTGCAAGGAAAGAAGAAATAGTTTTATGTTCCAGTTCATGCTCTTAATTTCATTTCAACAATTCTTGAGATATTCCTTGCACTTAGTTTTGATTTTGTATTAGTGGGAATAAGACAATGCAAGATGAGTTTTTTCCTATTATGTATAATGGAACATCACAACCCTAGATTAGCATTTGAGAAAGGTATGACAAGCAAGAAAACATGTGTATATTCTTCTCCAAAATAGACTTTCTTGATGATATTTGTAGTGCATATTTTGCCAAGTTTAAATATTTCTAGTCATTACTCCTAAAATGAGAGAAAATGGGATTTTTGTAGAACAAATTTCCTAGAATTTTGGGTTGTGGGAGGCTCTCTAAAAAGTCCCAGTAATCAATTAGTTAAATTAGTCAACATGGAGGAAGATCCTTGGTCTTTGGTTAGATGTTGGAATTGATCTGGTATTGTATCATTGATCTTTAGTTTAATTAAAATAAAATCAAATATCCCAAATCTGAGTCAAAGAATCATACCCATGTTTTTAGCAAGACAACATACAACTCGATTTTGTTGGGCATGTAATCTATTCATGGAAATGTTGCTAACTTTGTGAAAATTAGACAAATCAACATCGATCATCTTATGTGCAACTTGATTTTGTTGGGCATGTAATCTATTCATGGAAATGTTGCTAACTTTGTAAAAATTAGACAAATCAACATCGATCATCTTATGTGCATGTAGTAGAGTGCCATTTTTCTGATTTGAGGATAAGATATGGATCTGTCAACATGCAAAAGAATGCATATTTTCCTTTGCTAATGATAAGATAAAATATATGCAGTTTTATTTTTATAGAGTCTGTGAACATGTACACCTTGAGAATTTGTCTCTTTTGCATGATAAAACTACAGATGATGTTAAAGAGTGCATGAACAAGCATATATTCATTCCCACATGTAATAGAAGTCCCACGTTACGTGGAACAAATTGTCGCTATGCCCTGTGTGTCCATATTTCATGTGAAGAGGGAGTCCCTGCCTTAAGTGCTTGACAAGATGATTGAAAATCCGAGGAGTTTAATGAAATTCATTATAAGATACATATGATAATTAAATTAAAGCTTATATTTACTTAGTCTAGATTTTCTTATTAAATAATGTTGTCCTCGGTGTGGAAATTAATGCCAGCAATAGATTAATTTTACTCACAACAATTATCAATTCATCATGCAAAATTGCTCACAAAAGAGACTGAATATGGAGCTGTAACACTAAATTGTATTAACTGAGTGTACAATAGCCAACCCTGTAATAACATAGGTTGCTGAATAAATAGAATACATCAAGAAATTGAATGCATGAGGAGGCATCCAAATCTAGCATAAAGCAGGCTTACCAAAAATAAGCAAATCCCCAATAGGTGTAAAAAGCTGATCCCAAATCTGTCATGGAGCTCACAAATTGGAAAAAAGGCATAGGCAAGCTAAAGAGTGGTGGAATGGCAGCTCATAAATGCTTTTGCATGGAGAAAAGAGAGGAGGATGTGTAGGACGAAAAACTAGTCAACCTCACCTAGTCTAGCTTTTCCTTTTGCCTTAAAACACTGAAAAAGCAGGCAGTAAAGCAGAAAAAGTAGAAGGGTGCCTAGGAGGCCAGGAATAAAGTAGAAATGATTCCTTTAGCTCTCCCATGCGCTCCATGAGTCAAATATGGCAAGTTTGACCATTATAGATAGGCAAATAACAACTTGCACAAGGTGGGACACATGAACTAGGCAAATAAGACAAAAATAATGGAATTAATGTCTAAGTGGGTAAACTATGGGTTGATTATTCTAAAACCCCCCCTTAAGCTTGACTTATGAGTAATATATCAGAAAATTATAGGGCCTAGCAACAAGGCTTAGTCACCCTTTACATATTGCATGTCCAAATAAACAAGGAAAGAGGCAAAACCAACTTGGGAAAATCCTCCCTTAAACATGGACTGTAAACAAAATTGTAGAATCTTGTCTTCACTCATGCTTTCACAGCATGATCAGCAATCCCCAGCAGTGATTTGAGATTGCTGAAGGTATTCTCACAAAATGCTTTGGTGAAGATATCAGCTACTTGTTCTGAAGATGAACAGAAGAGTAGGTGAATGGTGCCATCATGCACAAGTTCTCTGATGTAGTGCATATGGATCTCAATGTGTCTGGTTCTCTGCTTCTGAACTGGATCCTTGCAGATTCGAATGGTACTCTGTTTATCACATTAGATGGTAGTTGAGTACTCAGTTTCGAAGCCACGCTCTCCAAGTAAACCCTGCAACCATAAACATTGATTTGCTGCATTAACAACTCCTCTGTACTCTGCTTTTGTAGATGAGAGTGCAATGGCACTCTATTTCTTGCTTGACCAGCTGATTGGCCCTTCTGTAAGCATGAAAACATATCCTGATGTGGACTTTCTATCTGTGCTATCACTTGCCCAATCACTATCAGTAAATCCAATCAACTCAAGATCAGATTTTTCTTTGTAGAAGATCCCATGTGTCCTTGTTCCCTGAACAAAGTTAAGGATCCTTTTGGCTGCTTTCCAATGGATCTCTTAAGGCTGATCCATGAATCTAGAAGCCACACTTACTGCATAACAAATATCAGTTCTACTATGTGTCAGATACAACAAACAGCCAATCAATTGCCTATACAGTGTATTCTTTACCATCGATGAAGAATCAGCTTCTTCCAGCTTCACTCCTAAAAGGAAAGGAGTTTTGCTTGCTTTGCAATCCTTCATTCTGAATTCGTTCAGCAAGTCCAAGGCATATTTGGACTGGTGCACCTTGATTCCAGCTTTGGTTTGAGAAATCTCAAGCCCCAAAAATTGACTTAAGAGCCCCAAATCTGTCATGGAGAAGGCTTGGTTCATAGCTCCTTTTAAGGAAGCAATCTCAGCCTGTGAGCTTCCTGTAATGAGGAGGTCATCAACATATAACACAATGATCATTAATGAACCATTAACTAACTTCAAATAGACATTTGTATCTGATTTTCACCGAACAAAATTCAGTGATAGCAAGAAGCTATCGATCTTGGCATACCAAGCCCTGGGGGCTTGCTTTAGCCCATACAATGACTTTCTCAACCTGCATACAAGAGAAGGGTTAGTAGAAAAACCTTGAAGCTGCTGCATATATATCTCCTCAATGAGATCTCCATTCAGGAAGGCACACTTTACATCCATGTGATGTACCTCCCATTGCCTTGAGGCTGCAATGGCTAGAGCTAGCCTGATGGAATCCATTTTTGCCATTGGGGCAAAGGTCTCATTGTAATCTATGCCATGAACCTGTGAGTAGCCCTTGGCTACCAATATAGCCTTGTACTTTAGTGGTGAACCATCAGCAGCAAATTTGGTCTTATAGACCCACTTACACTGTACTAGTTTTCTCCCTGGGGGAAGATCCACTAGCTCCCATGTGTTGCTCTTCTGGAGTGAGATGAACTCCTCCTTCGTGGATGTTTGCCATCTTGGATATCTTGCTACTTCTTCATATGTTTGAGGATAAGAATCCACCATCAAATAGCATTTTTCAGCAAACATAGGATCCTGCATGCACAGACCACTCTCAAATTGAGATCTAGTCCTCCTTGGGTCATTGGGATCCCCAGCTAGCTCACCTGCTACATGTAGTGTCTTGGATGCCCATTTTGGCCTCGTGGGACTATTAGGGTCTGCAATAAACTCATCTCCATCAGACAAATCAGAATCAGCATGTTCAACAATCTCTTTACCTACTTCTTGAGGTTCAAGTGGTGAAGAGGCTTCACCAACTTCCACTTCTGCAAGGGGTTCTTCTTCAAACTGAACACACATTTCGATGAAGGCTTTATTTGTGCTCAAATTTATCAACTTGTACCCTTTTGAATCTTCATAGTATCCAACAAAAAGACACTCTTGGCTTTGGGGCTGCAAAGCCTTCCTCTTCTCTGTCGGGATTCTAGCCCAAGCCTTTGAGCCAAAAATCCTGAAATGGGTCACATCTGGCTTGTGCCCACTCCATGCTTCGAAGGGAGTCATACCATCAAGCTATTTTTGAGGCACCCTATTCTGAATATAGGCTACACAGTTGATAGCTTAGGCCCAGTACTTTGGTGGCAAATTTTTGGCCTCCAACATGCATGTTGCCATCTCCTTCAGTGATCTGTTCTTCCTCTCAGCAACACCATTTTGCTGTGGTGTGTAAGGGATAGAATGCTACATCTGAATACCTGCATCTGCACAATAGTTAATAAAATTAGACTTGACATACTCACCACGATTTTCAGATCTGAGGGCCTTGAGTTTCCTTCCAAACTAGTTTTCAACCAAAGCCTTAAAGACTTTGAATAGGCCAAAAACTTCAGACTTGTGTTTCAGGAAGTGAACCCAGCAATACCTGGAAAAGTCATCAATGAAAGTTAATGCATACTTGGCCTGACTCATGGAAATATGAGGGAATGGGCCAGCAACATCACTGTGGATCAGCTCAAGGGGTGCAGAGGTTCTCTCATGACTAGCTCTCTCAAATTTGTGCTCTGGGTGTTTTCCTAGGATACAACCTTGGCAGACTCCTTTGGAAAATTTTATCTTTGGAAACCCTATGACCATATCTTTTTCACTAAGATCAGAAAGATATTTGTAGTTAAGGTGGCCAAATCTCTCATGCCACAGCTTGCTGGCTTCATTAGCATGAATGAGAAGAGCAAAGGGGTTTGAGTAAGGTAGGAAGTGTGAGAACATGTATACCTTTTGAGCATGATTCGCAACTCCTTTTGCAATGACTCTACCAGTTGAAATCTCTGTGATCTCAACTTCATCGGGGGAGAATATGACCTTCTTAGGAGACCCAATGTGGGTCATCTGGTACATTGACAGGAGGTTGGAGGTGAGACCAGGGACATATAGCACATTGCTGAACTGACCATGATCAAGATCTATCCTTCCTTTGCCTTTAATTTCAGTGAGAGAGTCATCTCCCAGTACAATAGATGGTCCTTTCGACATATCCAGTGAGGAGAAGGCCTCCTTAGTCGAAACCATGTGTCTTGAAGCTCCAGAATCAATGATAAAACTGGGTGAGCATGATGTGCCAGCAACGAGAGCATGAACTCTTTCTCTGTCATCTGAACTTGATCCTCCTTCTCTCTTCTTTGAGCTTTCTGTAAGGGAGATGCCATTCTTCTCCAGGATATTTGTCAGCATGTCTATCTGCTTTTTCATACAAGAGATTTCAGAGTGATTGCCCTTATTGCAGTATGCGCACTTGTTCATTTCACCTTTGTTCTTCTTCTTCTGGTTATTCTTCTTGGGACCTTGTTGATCCTCCGGAGACTGTTTCTTGTCTCTCTTTTGCTCAGGTGGATTTTTAGCTTTCTTTTTGCTTTTTGAATCCACCCTCGAATCTCCAGCAATCAAAGCTTGATCTTTGGATGGTTTGATGTTTCCCATCATCACCAGCTTGTCCTGTTCTTGTGTGAGAGATTCCATGAAATCTGCAAGGCTAGGCATCTTCCAGGTTCGAGCTGTCAGTTTTGTGGCATAGAAGGTCGAAACAAACACTTAATAATCAGGGCCCAGCTTCAAGAGGATGGCCAGTACGAGCTGATCATCTTTCTTTTCAATACCACACTATTTCAGCTGCAAAACTAGTGCTTTGAACTTGGAGAAATATAGCTGCAGGGATTCAAAGCTTGTTGGACTCAGACAAATCAGCTCATTCTCGATTTGATGTCCCCTCATCTCATCTGTCTTTCCAAAAAGATCAGAAATCTTCTCCCATACTTCATTCAGTGATGTCAATCCATCAAGATGGAAAAGGAGGTCTCTGGAAATACTCAGGCACAGGAGGCCATAAGCCTCATCCCTCCTGTTGTGACATTTTATCTTCTCTGCAGCTGCATTGGGCTCTGCTTCTGTTTCCATAGTCACCCTATAGAGGCCTTTCGCTCTCAACAGTATCTCCATATCTGCTTTCCATTCAAAGAAATTGAAGGGAGTCAAGATAGTTTTCTGTGATTGATCCATAGCTCTAGAAAATATGTCCCGGCTGTCAGTAGAAGGCTCCCAGTCTTTGATGTCGAACTTGCAAAAAAAAATTTGAAGGAGAGAAACAACCTACAATGGCTCTGATACCATGTGGAAATTAAGGCCAGCAATAGATTAATTTTACTCACAACAATTATCAATTGATCATGCAAAATTGCTCACAAAAGAGACTAGATATGGAGCTGTAACACTAAATTGTATTAACTGAGTGTACAATAGCCAACCCTATAATAACATAGGTTTCTGAATAAATATAATACATCAAGAAATCAAATTCATGAGGAGGCATCCAAATCTAGCATAAAGCAGGCTTACCAAAAATAAGCAAATCCCCCATAGGTGTAAAAAGTTGATCCCAAATCTGTCATGGAGCTCACGAATTGGCAAAAAGGCATAGGCAAGCTAAAGAGTGGTGGAATGGCAGCTCATACATGCTTTTTCATGGAGAAAAGAGAGGAGGATGTGTAGGACAAAAAACTAGTCAACCTCACCTAGTCTAGCTTTTCCTTTTGCCTTAAAACACTGAAAAAGCAGGCAATAAAGCAGAAAAAGCAGAAGGGCGCCTAGGAGGCCAGGAATAAAGTAGAAATGATTCCTTTAGCTCTCCCATGCGCTCCATGAGTCAAATATGGAAAGTTTGACCATTATAGATAGGCAAATAACAACTTGCACAAGGTGGGACACATGAACTAGGCAAATAAGAAAAAAATAATGGAATTAATGTCTAAGTGGGTAAACTATGGGTTGATTATTCTAACACTCGGCATACTACGAAGAAGCGGGAGAAACCATATGAAGTTGTCAAATTCAGCAACATAAATTCAATGTTATGATGGCTTCATTTGATATGTTTTAATTTGGAGATGGTGTGGTTGCTGAATTGTATAATTTCTGATATTTTTTTAAATGAATAGGTGATTTGGACAATGAATGACAGGTCTATGAGCCCCCATCTAAAGCTTTGTAGTTTCATTAAAGGGATAAGCTACAAAGGTATGCCAGTTTATGTTTGTGCATGTGCAAGAATGACATAAATATTAACAAGAGGAGGTCCTTGAGATGATTTAGCATTGTGTTTTGACCATATTTCTTTTCCAAGAAGAAGAACTCTATATCCCATGAATTTTTCATATTTCTCCATGTGAGAGAATTCCTATAGATGAGCATTTCCAAAATTACCATACCTTTCAATTTGTAGCCATTTCATGGTTGTCCTTCACTTGGAATACATGGTTCTTAGTATAAATTTTAGCAGTATTTTATTTACAAAATTTGTTCCAGTCCCAACTAATATTTAGAAGCATACAACACTTATTGGGACTCCTATAGAAGATTTGATTGAAAGTTGCAGAGATTGTTAAGTATATAGTTGTCATTGATGTCAAAGCTGTTCACGAATGACAAAGGAATAACCAGTGGATATAATGGCAGGACAAACTTAGTGAAAGACTAAGGCAGTGATGGAATGGCATGGCATAGTTAAGGATGTGGCATGACACATATGATGACATGGAATATGATGGTTTCCTAATGATGATGTCATAAAAGTTCATTTATAACAAATGCAATGGATGAGATGGACATGGATGATAAGACAACATGAATGAATGATCTGAAGACTTCCAAGACAGTGTCAATAGTATGATGTAAACAATGGTTAATGAAACAAAGAACGGAGGTCAAGTGGAAGTAGAGATGCAGTATGAATGAAAAAATTGGTTAGACAAATGAAGAGTGGAACTACAGAAGAGTGAAATGAACAGGAGATAGAGTATATGTAACAGTCGAAGAACAGAGAAACTATATCTACGAGAGTGTTTATAAAATATTCAGAGAAACTATATCTGTGAGAGTGTTTATAAATTCCTTATAATCAGCAGCATGATAAAATTCTCTATGTATATAAATTTTCAAAACTGTTAGAAACAGTCGCAGAGGATTTCCGCAAAGAAATCATGCAGATCCGCAAAATCATGGTGAGATCCACATGAGATCCAACGATTAAGGATTATTTCCACAACAATCAATATCGGATGGCTTATATTAGTTCTGCACTAGATCCGACAGTTAAGGATTAATTCCAACAGTTAGGCAAAAAATCCAAAGTTCCACAAAAGATCAAGATCGGACGGCTAAGATTAGTTCTGCTAACAGAGATCGAAGGTGCAGAAGAAAAAATGCGAAAAGGGAATTGCAGAAATAATGTTTAAATATTCTATGAACCCGCAATCCACAACCTGCAATCCAGAAGATCGAAGGTCAGGAAAGACTCCGCAAAAGATTGACGGTGAAGAAGAAACTTGCGGAAAGGAGCTTGCTGAAAGTCAAGATATGATTTGAGTAAATGTTACATTTCTGTGTCCCGCAATCCACAACTTATCTCATATCAACATTCACGAAAGATCCCGCAAGAGATCAACTGTGCGGAATGATTGGTGCAGAAAAACAACTGCGGAAATCGCGAAAATACATTTTGGTAAAGTCACAAACCCGCATTCTGCAATCTGCATCTTACCTCAAATCAACAATCAGGAAAATGCCCAATGAAGATCAATGGTGGGGAATCGTTGATGAGGAAACTGTGGTGCGAAAATATGATTTCGAGGAGGAAATTTATGTGCTAGATTGATGGACCGAAGAGTCTCAAAAATTGATCAATGGCCTAGATTGATTATGGAGAAGGAGATTGTGGAAGCACCATAAAACATTAAGTAGAGCTGCAGAAATGAATTCTGAGGTGCTAAATCAATGAAAGGGTGCAGAAGACTGTTCTAGTTCTATATTTACATGTATTAAATATTTCCTGCAATCCTTACAAGTGATGCCTGCAAGTATGAAGAGATTATATGCCATTATTGGAAGAGTATTTCATAGTTTTGATTTTAATAATTAAATGTTCATAAACAAAATTATGATAAGTGTGATTATCATATTTGAAAGGGCATGTTTGTGAAAGGGTGTGTTTCCAGAACAATGCGTCCATAGGAAACGTGAAGATACTTATACGCAGAAGTATGAGTGAGAGAAATAAAATTAGAAATAGAGACCAGTGGGTGTGATAGAGAATGGAGGGAAAATAAATCTAACATATTATAGAAAACATATTAGGGTGGTAGGGTGGTGCTAGGGAAAGAAACAGGCCTACAGGGGGTTCTTTCCTCCTTCTAGCAGAAGCTGGTAAATAGGGTGTAGGAGCATCCTATAAGTCGTAGCTGACAAAATAGGATGTCGTAGCATCCTTTCAGTAGAAGTTGATAAACCAGGGGGTCGTAGCCTCCTTCCAGTGGTAGCTGGTAAATAAGGTGTCGTAGCCTCCTTCCAGTAGTTGCTAGTAAATAGGGTGTAATACCATCCTTGTCTATAGCAGCAGGAAAAACTATTTGTAAATAAACATTTTACAGTAATAGGACATATTGGTGGTTTACCCTATTGGTATTCCATGTTAAAATTGTGTTCTATGTATTCTTGTTGTTATGTGTATTTAATGATAGATTTAAAAAGTGGTTAAATTAGTAAAAAGATAACAATACTGATTCCCCCCCCCCCCCACCCCGTCTCGGTATTGACCAATAAACGAATAAAGATCTTATAATTATCTTGTAGCAAATTTTTTCTTTCTATTTTCAAGAATTTGCTTGCCTCTATTTCAGTTCAGTAATTCCTATTTTATCTACTAAAGGATGTAGAGCATTCAGCATGCCTTCAGCAACATGATTTCAATCTACATCATGTGCATGGAATACTTTATTGGACATTTGGTTCTCAAAGTTATCGTGGTATGGCATGTGCCATGGCCTTGCTTTCTATTCTCGAATCAAATTCATGGAAGGTATATTTTAGAATCAATATCATTTATGGTTGGCATGGTGGATTCAAGGGAATAACATGTTAAAAACGAGAAATTTCCTTAAATTCTTTGTGCAAAGCACTAAGTTTTATTTGCATATGGACATGCAAAAATTTAAGTGTGGGGTGGTAAGAAGATTGTAACAACATGTGAACCAACCCCTCATGCATCCATGAGCATCTGAGTGTGAACTCTTTTTAGCAGCATGCACAGATTGGTTTTTTTTCATGTTTCAAAAAATTTCAAAATTCTTTTTGCATTTGTTATAACATGTGTTTTATACCAACTGTGAGGGCATGAAAAAAAAATATTTTCATCTCTAAATGATATTCTCTTATAAGAACTATGTATCGAAAAAAATTTAAACAATGGAAACTTAAATTTCATGTAGCAGCTTGTTATGTTCATGTTCTTGTAGCAGCCTGATACGTTCCTACAAGAACCTTCTCATCCTGCGGCAGATTTGGCATCCCTTTTATGTTTTGGCTATTTGGGAAAATTTGGGGGTAATGATTTTTGTTCTTATAACCCCAACATGAATCCTTGCTATTCAAAATTCACCATGTAAACACATAGTTGTTCAAGTTGCAAACAACATTCCCTACATTCTTGTAGCAGTGGTAGTTCTTATAGCAGACTTTGATCCTACAACAACAAAATTCTAGTTTCTAGCATTACAGTTCAAGTTCATTCCAACATATTCATCTTCATCGTGTAGCTAATATATCACCCCTTATCTTCCATGGCAAGAAGGTGAGGTTGGGTAATCAAGATCTATCTTCCAGTAGTCATTTTACATGGAAATTCATGCACATGAGATTTTGAAGTTGCCACTTTTTGTCATCCTTTCTATCGTCCATAACTAAATTTCTTACCTTATTCTCGTTCATATTTTTCCAAAAGTCTAAAAACAAGAAGGGAGGAGACTATCCTAGTTGCATGATGACATGCAAGATATTAACTGTGGGGGAGATGTTGAGCTTCGAATATGACATATTTTGAAGGAATATTTTATATTTATATCATTTCTCTTATATATTTTACCTATTTATACATTCATTGTCACATATTTACCTACTTGATCCATCATTATCCATTTTTACACATATGGACTTCAAAAGGCTTAATAATCTTAAAAAAATGAATATTTTGTGTATTAATTATTATTTGGGATGTGATTTTGTTTCTTAACTGAATATTTGAGGATGTGGAAACTTTCAGTGATTTCTATATTCCTATAGAAACATTGTTTTATCCTGCAGCAATTGTTTGATCCTACAACAACTAGCCTTGCAGCAACGTATTTATATTCCTGGAGCTAGCAATTTTCCTTATCTTTCCACAAACGAATTTGGGATATGGATAAACATTTTTATGCTCTTAATGATCTTCATTGTCTTAGTTTAGTTGAGTCCAATATTGGGTTGGTTGTGGATCCACTTTTCTGGGATCTAGTTGTAACTCCTTTCCTTTTTATGAAAGGAGAGAATTATGTATAAAAAAGAGGGAATAGAAGCATGTGATTAATATTAGATTAGATGGAATATTAGAGAGGCATATTTAGAGTAGAGGTTGCAAGTTGAGAGGGGTTGAAGAGTGAGACCATGATGTAATTTCTTCATGTTGGAATAAAGAAGCTTTTGTTGTAGATTGTGAGATTATTGTCACAGTCTTTCTTGGTGGCATATGCCAAGGGAGGAAAGGCCCCCTCCTTCTGGTATATGCTTCCTTAATTCCCATTTTTTTAGTTTTATATTTGTGTGTGTGTTAGTTTAATCGCTCTATTTCTATTTTTCACAAGGATTTACAGCTTTGTGATTTATGAGAGTATTTTATTGCAAGTGCATGTTGGACTATAATCTTTCTGGAATTGATATCACCAATTTGAAGGTTGGAAGGGATTATAGTACTTCACTGATATAGCTATGCTGGAAAATATTTGATTCTAGAGGATATTCATTTTGTATACTTTCTGATATTTTATTAAATGAATAGGAAATTTGGACAATGAATGGCAGGTCTATGAGCCCCCATCTAAAGATTCGCAATTTCATTAAAGGTATAACCTACAAAGGTATGCTAGTTTATGTTTTTGCATGTGCAAGAATGACATAAATATTAACAAGACGAGGTCCTTGAGATGATTTAGCATTGCGTTTTGACCATATTTCTTTTCCAAGAAGAAGAGCTCTATATCGCATGAACTTTTCATATTTCTGCATGTGAGAGAATTCCTATAGATGAGCATTTCCAAAACTACCATACCTTTCAATTTGTAGCCATTTCATGGTTGTCCTTCACCTGGACTACATGGTTCTTAGTATAAATTTTAGCAGTATTTCATTTACAACATTTGTTCCAGTCCCAACTAATATTCAGAAGCATACAACACTTATTGGGACTCCTATAGAAGATTTGATTGAAAGGAAAAATTTTGGAGAGATTGTTGAGTATATAGTTGTCATTGATGTCAAAGGTGTTCATGAATGACAAAGGAATAACTAGTGGATGTGATGGCAGGACAAACTCAGTGAAAGACTAAGGTAGTGATGGCATGGCATGGCATAGTTGAGGATGTCGCATGACACATATGATGACACGGAATATGATGGTGTCCTAATGATGATGTCATAAAAGTTCATTTATAACAAATGCAATGGATGAGATGGACATGGATGAAAAGACAACATGAATGACTAATCTGAAGACTTTCAAGACAGTGTCAATAGTATGATGTAAACAATGCTTAATGAAACAAAGAACGGAGGTCGAGTGGAAGTAGAGATGCATTATGTATGACAAATCTTGTTATAAAAATGAAGAGCAGAACTACAGAAGAGTGAAATGAACGGGAGATAGAGTATATGTAACAATTGAAGAACATAGAAACTATATCTACAAGAGTGTTTATAAATTAATCAGAGAAACTCTAGCTGCGAGAGTGTTTTATGAATTCCTTATATTTAGCAGCATGATAAAATTCTTTGTGTATATAAATATTCAAAACTGTTAGAAATAGCCGCTAAGGATTTCCGCAAAGAAATCATGCAGATCCGCAAAATCATGGTAAGATCCGCATTCGATCAAAAATCGACGGTCAGGAAGCATCCCACATGAGATCTGACAATTAAGGATCAGTTCCACAATAATCAAGATTGGACGGTTTATATTAGTCCTGCACTAGATCCGACAGTTAAGGATTAATTCCAATAGTTAGGTGGAAAATCCAAAGTTCTGTGAAAGATCAAGATCGGACGGCTAAGATTAGTTCCACTAAACGAGATCAACGGTGCGGAAGAAAAAATGCGAAAAGGGAATTACAGAAATAATGTTTAAAGGTTCTATGAACCCGTAATCTGAAAGATCGAAGTTCGGGAAAGACTCCGTAAAAGATCAACGATGCGGAAGAAACTTGCGAAAAGAAGCTTGCGGAAAGGAACTTGCGCAAAGGAGCTTGCGCAAAGAAGCTTGTGGAAAGGAGCTTGCAGAAAGTCAAGATACAATTTGAGGAAATCTTACATTTCCACATCTTATCTCGGATCAATGGTCATGGAAGAGCCCGCGGGAGATAAACGGTGCTGAAAAACAACTGTGGAAATCACGAAAAGACATTTTGGAAAAGTCACAAACCCGCATTCCGCAATCCGCATCTTACCTCAGTTCAACAGTCAGGAAAACACTCGACGAAGATAAATGGTGGAGAATTGTTGATGAGGAAACTGTGGTGTAGAAATACAATTTCGAGGAGAAAATTTGTTTGCTAGATTGACAGAACGGAGAGTCTCAAAATTGGATCAACAGCCTAGATTGATTATGGAGAAGGAGATTGTGGAAGCACCAAAAAACATTAAGTCGAGCTACGGAAATGAATTTTGAGGTGTTGAATAAATGAAAGGGTGCAGAAGAATGTTCTTGTTCGATATTTACATGTAGTAAATATTTCCTGCAATCCGATACAAGTGATGCCCGCAAGTATGAAGAGATTATACGCCATTATTGGAAGAGTATATGATAGTTTTAATTTTAGTAATTAAATGTTCATAAACAAAATTATGATAAGTGTGATTATCAGATTTGAAAGAGCATGTTTGTGAAAGGGTGTGTTTCCAAAAAAATATGTCTGCAGGAAACATGAATATACTTATACGCATAAGTATGAGTGAGAGAAAGAGTCTCATGGTCCACATTAGAAAATTAGAAACAAAGACTAGTGGTTGTAACAGAGAATGGAGGGAAAAGAAATCTAGCATATTACAAAAAATATATTAGGGTGGTAGGGTGGTGCTAGGGAAAGCAATCAGCCTGCAGGGGGTTGTTTCCTCCTTCCAGCAGAAGTTGGTAAATAGGGTGTAGGAGCATCCTATCAGTCGTAGCTGACAAAACAGGGTGTCGTAGCATCCTTTCAGTAGTAGTTGATAAACCAAGGGTCGTAGCCGCCTTCCAGTGGTAGCTGGTAAATAGGGTGTCATAGCATCCTTTCAGTAGTAGCTGATAAACCAGGGGGTCGTAGCCTCCTTCCAATAGTTGCTGGTAAATAGGGTGTAATACCATCCTTGTTTGTAGCAGCAGGAAAAACTATTTGTAAATAACAATTTTGCAGTAATAGGACGTATTGGTGGTTTACCCTATTAGGTTTCCATGTTAAAATTGTGTTCTGTGTATTCTTGTTGTTATGTGTATTTAATGATAGATTTAAAAAGTGGTTAAATTATTAAAAGGATAAAAATACTGATTCATCGCCCCGTCTCAGTATTGACCAATAAACCAACAAAGATCTTATAGTTATCTTGTAGCAATTGTTTTTTTCCTATTTTCAAGAATTTGCTTGCCTCCATTTTAGTTTAGTAATGCCTATTTTATCTACTAAAAGATGTACAACATTCATCATGCCTTGAGCAACATGATTTCAATCTACACCGTGAGCATGGAATACTTTATTCGACATTTAGTTCCCAGAGTTATTGTGGTAAGGCATGTGCCATGGCCTTGCTTTCTACTCTCTGATCAAATTCACAGCAGGTATAATTTAGAATCATTATCATTTATGGTTGTTAGGGTGGATTCAAGGGAATAAAATGCTAAAAAAGAGAAATTTCCAGAAATTATTTGTGCAGAGCACTAAGTTTTCTTTGCATAGGGACATGCAGAACTTTAAGTGTGGGGGTGGTAAGAAGATTGTAACAACATGTGAACCAACCCCTCATGCATCCATGAGCATCTGAATGGGGACTCTTTTTAGCAGCATGTGTAGATTTTTTTTTTTCATGTTTCAACAAATTTCAAAATTCTATTTGCATTTGTTATAACATGTGTTTTGTACCAGCTGTGAGGGCATGAAAAAAATATTTTCATCTCTAAATGATATTCTCTTATAAGAACTATGTATCGAAAATTTTTAAACAATGGAGACTTAAATTTCGTGTAGCAGCTTGTTATGTTCATGCTCTTGTAGCAGCCTAATATGTTCCTACAGCAACCTTCTCATCCTGCGGCAGATTTGGCATTCCTTTTATGTTTTGGCTATTTGGGAAAATTTGGGGGCAATGAGTTTTGTTCTTATAACCCCAACATGAATCCTTGCTATTCAAAATTCACCATGTTCACACATAGTTGTTCAAGTTGCAAACAGCATTCCTTACATTCGTGTAGCAGTGGCAGTTCTTATAGCAGACTTTGATCCCGCACCAACAAAATTCTAGTTTCTAGCATTATAGTTCAAGTTTATTCCAACATATTCCTCTTCATTGTGTAGCCAATATATCACCATCTATATTCCATGGAAAGAAGGTGAGGTTGGGTAATCAAGATCTAACTTCCAGTAGTCATTTTACATGGAAATTCATGCACATAAGATTTTGAAGTTGCCACTTTTTGTCATCCTTTCTATCACCCATAACTAACTTTCTTACCTTCTTCACTCCATTTCCATTATTATCATAATACTTTTGTTGAGACAAGAACATCATGTCAAATAAATCATATTATAATCTCATCAATCCTACTACCTTATTCTCTTTCATATTTTTCCAAAAACCTAAAAACAATAGGGGAGGAGACTATCCTTGTTGCATGATGGCATGCAAGATATTAAGTGTGGGGGAGATGTTGAGCTTCTAATATGACATATTTTGATGGAATATTTTATATTTATATCATTTCTCTTATATATTTCACCTATTTATACCTTCATTGTCACATATTTACCTACTTGATCCATCATTATCCATTTTTACACATATGAACTTCAAAAGGATTAATAATGTTAAAAACATGAATATTATGTGTATTAATTATTATTTGGGATGTGATTTTGTTTCTTAACTAAATATTTAAGGATGTGGCAAATTTCAGTGATTTCTATATTCCTATAGCAACATTGTTTTATCCTGCAGCAATTGTTTGATCCTGCAGCAATTGTTTTGCAACAACTAGTCTTGCAGCAACGTATTTATGTTCCTGGAGCTAGCAATTTTCCTTATCTTTCCACAAATGAATTTGGGATATGGATAAACATTTTTATGCTCTTAATGATCTTCATTGTCTTAGTTTAGTTGAGTCCAATATTGGGTTGGTTGTGGATCCACTTTTCTTGGATCTAGTTGTAACTCATTTCTTTTTTATGAAAGGAAAGCATTATGTATAAAAAAAAAATAATAGAAGCATGTGATTAATATTAGATTAGATGGGAGATTAGAGAGGCATATTTAGAGTAGAGGTTGCAGGTTGACAGAGGTTGAAGAGTGAGACCATGATGTAATTTCTTCATGTTGGAATAAAGAAACTTTTGCCACATATTGTGAGATTATTGTCACAGTATTTCTTGGTGGCATATGCCAAGGAAGGAAAGGCCCCCTCCTTCTAGTATATGATGCCTTAATTCCCCTTTTTCAGTTTTAGATTTGTGTGTGTGTTATTTTAATCGCTCTAATTCCAGTTTTCACAAGGATTTACAGCTTTGTGGTTTATGAGAGTATTTCATAGCAAGTGTGTGTTGGACTATAATATTTCTGGAATTGATATCACCAATTTGAAGGTTGGAAGGGATTATAGTGAAGAAATTCTGCGTTTTATTGTTTGCTGGTTTATGTCAACATTTCGTGGTTTTCACATACAGCCGGTTTTGCATTGGCTGTAGGTTACTTATGAAATTTTTCTGAACAATTAAACACACAGTAAAATACACTAACAGGCTGAAAAACACATTTAACAATCACACCATAAAATTATAGACTCAGAGATTTTTGGCCAAAATCAAGCCCTGGAAAAACCCCCACGGGGAAAACCAGTTAGAGAGAGAGAGAGATTTTATTTTCTTCAGCAAAAATCAGAACAGAAATACAGTGAAAATTTAACTTATCTCCACCCAAGATTTCATCTCAAAATCTTGAAAAACGTGCCCAGCATTAAATGCAGTCAGTACACCTCGAAAACTGTGCCAGCAATTAAATGCAAGCCGTACTGTCTCAATTTTTGTGCAGCATTAAATGCAGGCCGTACTATCTTGATTTTTGTGCAGCATTAAATGCAGGCTGTACTGTCTCGTTTTCTATGCAGTCTATACCAGCAATAAATGCAATCCGTACACCCTCGATTTCTATGCAGTCCGCACAGCAATAAATGCAGGCCGTACACACCCTCGATTTTTGTGCAGTCCGTACAACAATAAATGCAAATCGTACCCTCAATTTATGTGCAGTCTCTCTTCTTGGGAATCGTGCCAATGCCCTAGCTCGACCTCCTTCTCCCTCAGCTCAGTCTCTCCTTCTCCAAAAATGAAAAAGTGAAAATGATTTGCCTCCCTCAACCCTTTTTGTCTAAACCCTAAGTGGGAATCTAATCCAATGGTGGAGAAAGATCCAATCCAATGGCTAAGATTCAATGAGAGTAAAAATCACATTTATTTAAATCACTCAAATAAATTTACTTACCCACTTAAATTTAT
Organism: Pseudotsuga menziesii; assembly: GCA_001517045.1. Taxonomy (NCBI): domain Eukaryota; kingdom Viridiplantae; phylum Streptophyta; class Pinopsida; order Pinales; family Pinaceae; genus Pseudotsuga; species Pseudotsuga menziesii. Next base: position 625,681 of record LPNX010984160.1, on the reverse strand, counting down.
CAAAAAATGACTTTAACTTTATAAAGTCTCATTAAGTAGCTTTTAATGTGAGGGTCACCTTTTTCCCTTTTCTAAGTGACTTAGGAAAAAAGTCACTTAGGGAACAAATTCCTAGGTACAAAACTAACATATAGTACTTCACTGATATAGCTATGCTGGAAAATATTTGATTCTAAATATTTGTAATAGCTAAGTTTTCCTTGATTTTATTTAATTGGTAGTTTCTTCTGGAGTTAGTATCAAAATTCCAAAGGCTCACAGAGGTTATAGAATATTGCTTACATAGCTATGTTGTAATAGTATTGGCTCCAAAGTATTGTAGAATTTATTTGAAGAAATGTTCGGATTCTCTTTGGTGTGTTAATAGATTCTTTTCGGAATAACATCAGCAGTTCAAAATCTCACATATAGTTTAAGCACTCTACTCATGAATCCATGATGGATAATCCTTATTTTCAAAAGAAGTGTGATTGATGTGTGAATATTTTTCTTAAGTGTGAAGGATCCCAACTTTGTTCTTTTCAAATTTGTCCCTTGAAGGATAGAGGTGTGGTTTAGATAGATTTTAGATCACTTTTAGGTTCAATTCTACATATATTTTTCCAAGCACTTCACAATCTTACGAGCCCTTAGGTTCACAATTTATGTTCCAAAATATGTTATATAATTTTCCAAGCAGCAAATAAGACAAATGAAATATTATGGTGAAAGCATTATTCAAAACAAATAACTAGAATGATTATTGTCAACATCATGTCCTCCCTCTCTATTGGAACTCAAGGAAGAAAGTTATTGTTTATAACAAAAATAGGCCACACTAACTAAATAGACTTGAGCTCTCCAAATGGATTGACAAAATTAGTTTCCAATGAAATCCTAACATTATAAGCCTCTTGTTTAAAAATTGGTCATCTTTTTTCAATGTCTCTTAATGTAGAACCATCTACATGGAATTGCAAAACACCTCTTTCACTTCTCTTCCATGCATAGTAATATATAGATAAGTTTATTTTTCTCACTTGAACAATCATTCGAAATGCAAAATTATGGACATATAACAAAGAACCTTACATGGCACCTTATTTGTAACTTGATTGGTTTGATATCTACATATTTTACATTCAGGGCATTCCATATTTGTTTCATGTTGTCCATAGTATATATTATGATAATTAGGACATGTATCAATAGCTTGATACTCCATTCCTATATATTTCATAATGAAGTAGTAAAATCTGCTTTTTAGGTAAAACCCAATGTAGATAGAATAAGTAATCCATAAATGGATAAGTAAGAATAATTGATAATATGTAGGATGATTAATAATTACAATTGCTTGGGCTTATATAATCATGTATCTCACCTTTCACCAAAGGGAATGACTATTGACTTTAACTATGCTTTACTAATAATAAATTAATATTAATTATATTTAATGTTAATTTATTATTATTTTATTGTTACATTGCCTTCCCCTTAAGGGAAGCTTTGTCCTCAAATCTTATTTGACGACAATTATTACGTATGTTTTTTCTTGCAATGTTATCTCTCGATATTTTGTGTTTAGTCATTATGACATTTGATGAAATGAGGTGATACGAGTAATGAATTCCCAAAAGAACTATTGCATCGTCTTTGATGTGGTCCATCCCAAATCTATTTTATCAAAGTTATTTGATCACTTTGTTTGATAGGTCTTCTTGTTTGTTGTTTTGTATTTTGATTTTATGTTATTGCTCGTTTGACATCATCTCTCCTCTGTGTGTGTTCATTTTGACCCTTTTGTTGGTCAAAATGGCGTTTATAATTGGGGTGTCGGTAAGGAGTTCTTGTTGTTTTTTATTCGGTTGTATTGACTTCTTTTTTATCTGTGATGATGACTGAATTTACTTCCTCAACTTGACTTTGTTTTTCGGAGAGTCTCGATGCTTCTTTCTAGATTTGCGCTACTTTTTTCTCCAGTAGATTTTTTTTACTCTAAATCTTCTTGAACCTTTTGTCTTGCGACTTTTCTTCCTCTTTTAACTTCTTGATTTGTTCCTCTAGCTCTGATACCATTGCAGTGGTAAAATCCACTTTTTAGGTAAAAACCGAATGTAGATCAAATAAGTAATCCATAAATGGATAAGTAATAATAATTGATAATATGTAGGATGATTAATAATAACAATTTATTTAGCTTATATAAGCTTGTCTTGCACCTTTTCACCAAATGGCATGACTATTGCCTTTAACTATTCTTTAATAATAATAAATTAATATTAATTATATTTAATATTAATTTATTATTATTTTATCGTTACACATAACGACAGACAATTCTCAGTATGTGTAAGGTAAATTATTTGATGGTGGTAGGAGAAAATCACCTAACAAAGTAAAACATAAAAGCTAAAAAATATTAAAATGAATATTCATCAATATTGCATCCTTTATAAAATTAACAATAAAAATATAGAAAAAAGTTTACACATGTATAAAGAATTATACTGTATACCGTAGGATATGTGTAAGATGCGTTTTGGAAGAACCATTCAATACCTTCGAGTTCACCAACAACAATATAGAAAAGATAATATTTTTCCTCAAGCCTTCATATAGTCATGTTTTCATGCCTTACCAATTAGAGGTCCATCATGAATATTATTAAAGTTATCATCCATTAGATAAAGGTGTCATGGATCAATATATTTATCATGTGATTCTCAATTATATTAGTGTCATTTTCTTCCTTAGTATTAACATCATCTTCATTGACTTGCTCACCAATATTTTTACTACAATTCAACGTGTTCCTAGGAATTTCAATCCCAAGACACTTTGTATTTGTAATTACAAACAAAAAAATAAATTTAGTGTATATATCAAAGATTAAACTAATATAATATTTACAACGATAATAAAAACATATAATGAATAACTTACCTATGGTTGATAGTCATTCCCCCTTCAAAGTTCCTGAATTCATAATAATGTTTTATAGTTTATTTTTTAAGTTCTTCTCATGTTTACTCCCTTACATACATTTCAAGGGAAATAACATTTACCATCACCATATGCCTTCTTTATCCAAGAAATGTTCCTCAAACTTTCATCCTGATCAAAATATGATATTATACTATTTATTACAACAAAATCCGCTAGAGTAATGTTAGTACAAAATAAGAATATATTCAAAGAATTCCATACATATATAGAATTCAAATTTTGATTACAATTTGTTTACCTCAAGATAATTTGGATTATGTAGATAATTCAAACATTGTAGATAAGGAAATGGATGTTTATTAAACTAGAGAAAAAAAAAATTCAGGTATCGCAAAAATGACAAAAAAATAGTATAAATGCCATGAGTATTGCATAACTGTTGACATATATCTCAAGCTCTAATACTTATAATGTATAGAATCATAGAAATATCAACATCCATTTGACATAGTCAAATTTATTGATCATTACTTCCTAAGAATTGATGAAATTCCATCATCTATGAGTATAAAGGTAAACCTAGGATCACCCTAGGAAGCGACCAAACCAAGAAATTGATCAGTTATAGTTACTCTTCTTAAAAGAGAATAGGCCAAGAGATTAATTAATAAATGTGAAGGAATATATAGAGGGATCTGCTAAAGAGAATACATGTCGATTGGAGGGTTTTTGTAGGCATACAAGGAATTTTTCTAGTATCCTAAATGGTTACCACCTAAGAGGGAAGTGGAACAAAAGATAAAATTGTTGATTGACTCCCCATTGCCAAACATTGGGTTATATAGATAGATCATTCTTTAGGAATATTGTCACATACCCCAAATTGCAAAAACATTTTTATNATTATTGACCAAGTGGGGTCAAGGATAATTGTATTTAATTGCTGAATATTTTATTAATTAATAAATAAAAGATGAGACAACAACTTAAGGAGGCTGTTAAATGAGTGTTTACTGGCCACTTGGTGGAATAGGCTCGGTTGAGAGCAGATTGACACTTGGCAGCATCCTCAAACTACTTCTAGCTGTTGCAGGAGGAAACTTCACTATTTCTGTGGTCATGTTCCCCAAGAAAATGGAACAAGAGCAGGTGGCTCATTAAGTGAAAACTGACCCAAAATACCTTGGCATGCTGATAAAACTACCCATCGAATTCAGCTGAGGCTACTCAATGATTACTTGTGAAATTTCTGAGTGAAATTGGTGCACAAGAAGTTCGATGGAGGGGACATGCATAAGTGTTTGAGTGGAAAGTGTTGATTTACTGAACTAGTGCAGCTGATTTGGGCTGAGTTCTTACTGGTACAGGTATAAGTATTACTGTTGATTACTCTGTGGAGTTGCAGAGGTTTCTAAACCTATTCTCTCACCCAGTGCTTTCAACCAAGTGGACTAGTAGATAGGCTCGAGGGTCCTAATATTTGCAGCTCAGCAGTCTTCAGGAGTTGGTTGGGAGGAATGGGATCCTTATGTTGTTGTCTCCTATGCTATATTACTGGGTTCTAAATGTGATTTTTATATTCTTTATGCAAGCATAGGAACTGGAATGTATAAATTTAGGATTTGATGCATATATATGACTGATTATTTTGTTAGGTATATAAATCTTTTATTCATCCAAGATTTATAAATTCTATTTAGATATGTATTAGAATAAATGATTTAGAGTTAGTTTAAATTTATTGATGAATAAATTACTTGATTGTATTTTTCCACACCTTCAAGAAGGTAGTACTCTAGTAGAGTAGGTGAAATTAAGTTTGATGATTAAATCAAATCAAGAAATGTAGGAATATGATTATTTACTTTCTACTTTTAAATATTTATAGAGATGTTTAGAATAAAGATTCATCTATTTCAGAAGTTTCCTTAGTTAGAATATATCTGTTTAAAAACATAAACAAAAACTATCATAAAAGAAGGTCTCTTAAAAACCAGTAAACAGTTTGTGTAACTGTGTTCTTTTTAGCACAGTAATAATCACTATCTATAATCTTAACCTATTATAAATACATATAATTATTAATTATTAAAAAAAGAAAAATAACGTCAATAGGAATAACTTAGATTGTATAAACAATATAATGAAATTATAGTCATAACTTAGGTTTTGCAAATAACAACTAAGTAATTTCAGTAATAGTGTAAGTAAAACATCAGATATCAAATATATCAAAGTAAAAACAACAATAATGCAGAGTTTTAATTTAAAACAAAATACAAACCCCAATTAAGGAAAACTGTCAAATAAGTCTTTCCTTCTTTCCTCTTTCCACAATAGGGTATTTACAGTTTTATCATTTTTTCAAGAATCAAATTCTTCTTTATATAACTATAATATATGTATTATAATTTCTCTAAATTAAATAAATTTTACACAGAAATAGAGTTTAGACTGTTTATCAATTATATACTAAAATAAATAACAAAAGATAAATAAAATTATTCTCAATCAATTTTTACACAGTCATACTCGGGTTGTAGTGGCAAACCATTTTTCTTTTAGTATTTCATAAATAAATCTTTATACAAAAAAAAAAGAAAACCCAGAAACTAGTTTTCACTTGAAAATTCCACATAATAACTTTCTTAACAAAAATCAAAATTATGGACATTTACAACAGTAAAAACCTTTCTTCATCTTTTATAAAATCATTCACCAGATACAGGTAAATAATCACAAGGTTCTTCAAAACTTCATTAATCCAAGTTAAACAAACTGAAATATCCAACACAGGAAAAACCACGATGTCCAAGTCTAGCAAAGACCTTTTACTACACAGGTCTGCGCACCCATTTTACTGTCAATCGTTAAAAGTTAAAAACAAAATGTTTATACAACTGCAAAACCCTAATAAAACCCAAAATAATCGAACAGAACAATCTATGGTCACACGGCCTTTCCAAACAAAGCATCATTTAAATGCAACAAAGACAAGGGAGCTCGAATCTCGGTGAGACAGTATCCTTCCAAACCCCACACATCACCACCAATGAAACCTCAGGCATGAAACTAAGGCTTACCAGGTTCTATGAGGAGTGTGGATCCCATTTCTAGATGTATCCTATGTCTTCCAGCTCACAATAGCAAAATTGAAGTCTGCACAAGAAATTGAAAATAAATTTCAAGCTCTTTCTATAAAAAATTGTTACAGTAAAGAATTTATATGGCATTTGCAGAAAGAAGTCTAAAATGAGTTACTTGGAGATTTTATTCTCAGTCGTGCAGTAATTTTTTTTGCACAGCAAACCTGGCCAAAGAAGAACTTCATACCCTAGCAGCTGGGCAGGAGAAACACACTCTAGAAACCTCGACGAGAACGAGAAAGCCACAGTAAAAGTTACGGCGAAACCAAATCTCCCCACTGTCAGGGAAATCCACAAAGTAAGCTGCGAGTTTAGAACCAGAGACCACACTGCTATCAAATAGAGGATTCAACTTCGCTGATACGCAGGTAAAGACACTCACAGAGCTAGACATTGGCATCGAAGGTCGTCACTCATAGAGACAAAATGATGGCATCAAAGGCCCATGAGGCCATGAGCCTAGCGGCACTTCTCACAGCAACGAAGGGTATGGTCAACAATGCGAGAATTTAGGGTTTGAACGTTTATGTCTAGTAGGGTTTACCAACACTAAAACCCTATCCACTAACTGACAGCCACGTGGTTTCTACTTTGAATTTGAGTGAAGCCTGAGTGAAGCCTACAAAAAGGTTTTTATAACCTTTGTTAATATTGGTTGAAAACATATAAGCACAAGATTTCAAGTATAGAGATGCTTTAGCATAATTTTGGTAAAGGTATTATAGTTTAGTTTTGCATATATAGGGTTATACTTATTATATAAACATCTTATAGTGAGTATTAGGTTATGCAAAGGTTTTTGGTTTATATTTTTCCTTTAGGTAATGAACTTTCCACCCCATAAAACAAAGCATTAATACTACATGTATAGCCATATAATGTATTCTTTTGCACTTTCACATGGTAAATACCTAGGCAGTTAGTAAAACTATAATCTGCATAAAATCGTTAGTTTCATTTATATAAATGTCATTTCTTTTATACCTTATGACAACACATAGACTTATGTAATACTTGCTTATGTAACAGCCGAATATATGTTGATACAAGTGCATATAAATTACCTTGGTAACAAGTAATGATGTATTGCAAGATTTAGTTTGCAAAATTTATCATTCTCTAGAGTTGCATGTAGGATTAGGATTTAATATAACAAAAAAAAGGATAAATATAGGATGTACAAGTTATATTCAAAGTTAGGTGGACAGCATCTACTTCTATTTCTGCCTGGATTTCTAAGTACTTATGCTTATAAATAAATAAATAAGAAGTAAATATACAGGCAAACATTATGACCTGAAACCAAAAATAAGAAGGTTAACAACTTAGACCTCAAACGTTGTGTAACAACTTAACAATTTCAAGACTTGGAAAAGATATAGGTTTGACAATACCTTCTTTTTCTCAAAGCTGTAAACTAAACAAATATTCTATCATTTTATTTTTTCAAGTTGAGATAATTAATCTTGATCCCGAAACTAGGATACAAAACGTCTTACCTGTAAAAAGACCTGTACAAGAATCATCATTTCACTACATTAGCTTCAAGAGCTAAGCAAGCCTCAAGCATGAACTGAACTTCCTTCATTTTAAACAGGAGACAAACTTTAGTACATAGTAAACAAACAATTGTTTTCAGCTCATACTACTTCAGATCATTACCTACAAAATCAATCTTTCAATACTTAATTATGAATGCAGATAGTGAAGTGTGTAGTTATAGAAATTAATAAAGGAATTGGTTTTAGTTTCTAGATTAGAGCCTTTAGGATGTTAACTATTAGCAGTTAAGTTACCCTCTTTCTTGATGATTTTAAACAGTAATTGTCGCAAGAAAAATTTTAAATTTTTATGAAAATTTGGGGTATTACATATGGTATCAGAGCACACGTTCAGACAGTAGGCCTGAATGTAGCTCAACTTGGATAGACAAACAGTAAATAAAATGCATGCATAACTGATTTATTTTATTTTTTTTGAAATGTTGTTACCAGAAAAAATTTCTGAGCTAGAACTACAGGTATGGAAAGACTCGAGGAATATGCAGATGAAGGGTCCCCGTTAAATGAACAAAGTAATTGTAGAAGAGAACCGGTTAAGGAAGAAATAACTAACAATTCTTCAAAATTATTACAAACTGTTAAAGAATTAAGAACTTAAATGCAAACAGATAAAAAAGAGAATGAGAGAATTCTAAGAGCTCAAGAGGAGTTGAACCAAATACTCATGGAAAAATTTCATAGTGAAGGGAAAGATAAACAGATAGGATCCGAAAATACGTCCTACAAGCATAAAAGTAAAAAGTCTAAGCAGTCTAAAATTGAAAGTAGTTTGTCCTCTAAAATTTATGGTGACTCACACAGGAAGAATCGCCACTACTCTAGTGATAGTAGTGAGGATAATTATCATTCTAGAAAAAGAAAATTTAAGCCTTATGAGAAAATTTCGGGAGAATTTAAGAAGATAAAACCACCAAATTTCAACAGTGAAACTAAGAAAGGGGAGGAAGCCGAATCATGGCTATCTAGAATGAAGAAGTATTTCCAAATCTATAATTACTCCAACCAGCTAAAAGCAAGAATGGCCATTTACAACTTAACTGGAAAGGCATATATCTGGTGGCAGGGTTTAAAATGAGTAAAAGGTATTAAGGAAAAGAACATTAACTAGAGTACCTTTAAAAAATACTTTAAAAAGAAATTTCTGTCGAAACCGTATTATGAAGATCAAGCTAAATAATTCTATGAACTGAAGTTGGAAGCTATGAACATGAAGGAATTAAACAATAAATTTTTAAGTTTACTACGTTGCGTGCCTTACATTGTGGATGGGAATCCTAAGGTGCAGCGGTTTCTAAGATGTTTACCTTTTCACATTAAAGACAAAATTGATTATGATAATCCAAAAACCCTTGAGGAGGCTATGCGAAAGGAAAAAATTTTCTATGAGCAGAACCGAAAAAAGGAAAGCATGCCAAAATGGAAGGCTAAGAGGTCTAATCATTTTGAACATAACAAGAAGGATTTCATATCTAATCGCAATTTTAGGAATAATAACACACGTAACTTTCCTAATAAGAATTTCCAAGGAAATAAAGGTAACTAACAGTCAAACCCTAATGGCCTTAGAAATAAAGAACCTACTAATAATCATAGCAACTACATTAAGAATAATGAACGTAAAGAACCAATAAAGTGTTGGGATTGTAATGGACCTCATTATGAATCAGTCTTCCCTAACAGAAAGAAGAATTTCAGTGACATTCATACAGTACAGGAGGAGATGATTGTTCATGACTTAGCAATGGGGATGCCCAGGATTAACACGGCACTGGAAAATAGGTAGGACGATTATCAAACTTCCATGGTGGAAGTAGAAGGTAAGCTAAATCAAACACCCATTTCTATATTAATCAACCCAGGGGCTAGCCTGAGTTATGATACTCCTAATTTAGTATAAAAATGCAATTTATCAATAGACAAGTTTGCAAAGTCATGGCTAGTTCAACTAGCTACAGGAGCAAAAAGAAAAGTGATTAGTTTTGTAAAATAGTGTACTGTAATTATGAATCAGTTTGAAACTTCTGTGAAGCTAAATGTACTTCCATTAGGCTCTTATTACATGTTAATTAGTATGGACTGGTTAGAACAACATAGAGTAGTTTGGAACTATTTTGATAAAACTTTTACATGCGTAAATAATGAAGGAGAAATAGTAACCGTAACAGAAAACAGCTATCAGACAAATCTCTGCCTTGCAATTGAAGAGAGCTATTTGGAAGGGTTGTAAATCCTTCGCTGTAACTGTAATTGATGAAGAACATATTGATAATGAAGATAAACTAAAATTGGAAGATATTCCAATCCTGTGGGGGTATTCGGATGTATTTCCGAAATAAATTTTGGGACTGCCTCTGAAAAGGGAATTAGATTTCACTATTGAGCTGGTACCTGGTGCATTGCCCAGCTCAAAAGCCCCTTATTGGATGAATATATTGGAAATAAATGAATTAAAATCATAGTTAAAGGAACTTATTGATAAAAAGTATATAAGACCAAGCGTGTCTCCTTAGGGAGCACCTATCATTTTCGTTAAAAAGAAGGACGGTACTCTACGCTTATGCATTGACTACTGTCAACTTAATAAAATGACCAGTAAAAATAGATACCCGTTGCCCCGCATAGATGATCTGTTCGATCAGTTGCGGGAGCAACTATATTCTCAAATATTGATTTACGATCTGGTTACCATCAAGTTCGGATCAAAGATGAAGACACTTTTAAAACAACTTTTAGGACCAGATATGGTCACTATGAGTTTGTTGCCATGCCATTTGGGCTCACTAATGCCCCGGTTGTCTTCATGTGTTTAAGGAATAATGTATTGCATAAGTATCTCTATAAATTTGTAGTGGTATTCATTGATGACATTCTAATTTATTCTAAGTCTAAAGAAGAACACGAGGAGCACTTAAAAAATGTTTTACAAGAGTTAAGCAAACATTAGATTTATGCTAAATTCAGTAAGTGCTATTTTTTTAAAGATAAAAAACAATACTTGGGGGAGATCCAAAAAATATAAAAGCAATTGAAAAATGGTCGGTCCCAAAGGATGTGACTGACGTGCGATCATTCATGGGGATTACCGGTTACTATCGAAGATTCATTGAGGGGTTCTCAAGAATTGCAAATCTCATAACTTCTTTACAGAAGAAAGGAAAGAAATTCAAGTGGAATCAAAAGTGTGAAGAAAGTTTTAAGAAATTAAAAACATTATTAACTACTGCACCAATCTTAAGAATTGTTGATCCTAATAAGGACTTTGTCATATGCATTGATGCATGCAGTTATGGTCTAGGTGGGGTCTTAACTCAAGAAGGACACGTAATTGCATACGAGTCTAGGAAGCTTAAAATTCATGAGAAAAACTATGCTATTTATGATTTAGAGTTGGTTGTCGTCATACATGCTTTGAAGATGCGACCCCATCACTTAATCGGAAGAAAATTTATGTTAATGACAGATAATAAGGTTTTAAAATATTTTTTGGATCAACCAAATTTAAACACAAGAAAAGCTAGGTGGCTAGCTTTCCTTAGCAAGTACGATTTCGAGATCCAACATATTAAGGGAAAAGAAAATAAAGTCATTGATGCTCTAAGTAGAAACACAAGACCGAACTTTGTGGCAGTAATCAGCACTTATAAAATAGATTTAGAAGATCAGCTAGAGGGAGTAAAATTGGATGAAAATTATCAAAAATTACAAGCTAAAGTGGCAGAAAATTTAACAGGAAGTTTAAGTACAGGGTATATTCTAAATTAAAAAGGATTTTTACTTTATAAAAATAGGCTGTATATACCTAATGTACCTAAAATTAAGCTGCTGATTTTAAATGAAATACATAAGACTCCTTACTCAGGACATCCTGGTTATCAAAAGACTCTAACCATGTTACGGAAAGATTTTTTTGGACAAATATGAAGAATGAACTGGAAGAATACATTGCCAGGTGCTTTAAATGTCAACAGGTTAAGACTGAACACCATCATCCAGCTGGTTTACTATAGCCTTCACCCATCCCTAGCTGGAAATGGGAAATAATTAGTCTTGATTTTATTACAGGTCTACCTAGAAATCAGAATCTGAATGATTCGATAATGGTAGTCGTCAATAAACTCAGTAAAGCAGCTCATTTTATACCAGTAAAGACCACCTACAAGGCTGCTAATATTACTGATATATTCATGAAACAAATATTTCATTTACATGGGATACCAAAAGTTATAATTTTTGACAGAGACCCTAAGTTTACGAGCAATTTCTGGAAGTCTTTATTTAAAAGCCTGAATACTACATTAAATTTCACTACAACTTTTCACCCCTAGACGAATGGACAGACTGAAAGGGTGAATCAAATATTGGAAGATATGCTAAGGATGTATGTTAGAGAATAACCAGGTAAATGGGAGAATTACTTGCACTTGGTAGAGTTTGCTTATAACAATCACTACCAAGCTTCAGCAAGATACAACCCATTTGAAATTATGTATGGCAGAAAGTGCAATACCCCCATCTCATGGAGTAACCCAGTTGACAAGTTAGTACTAGGACCTGAACTATTAAAGGACGTGGAGTTAATTGTAAAATGGGTGCAAGGTAACTTAAAGGTTGCACAAGACAGACAAAAAAGTCAAGCAGGTCTTAAACGAACTCAGAAAGAGTTCCAGGTGGGTGAACATGTTTTTATAAAGGTAACACCTAAAAAGAGTTCTCTGAAATTAGGAAGTTGTTCTAAGTTGACACCTCGATATTGTGGGCCCTTTGAAATATTGTCCAGAATGGGACAAGTGGCATATCAACTCGCTTTAATTCCAAATTTAAAGGTTCATAATGTGCTTCATATCTTTGTTTTAAAAAGATATGTACATGATGGTACTCATGTTATAAATTGGAATGATGTGCAGGTGGAGCCCAAAGGATATTTTCTGGTGGAACTAGATTGTATCCTCAACAGGAGGGAGATCTTGCTTCGGAATCACACCATTGGATAGGTGAAGGTGCAATGGAAGCACCTTAGTCCAAAAGAAGCCACCTGGGAATTGAAGAGTCATATGCGGGCAGCATATCCAATTCTATTCCAGGGCAACTCTAAGGATGATGAATAAAATAACATCGAGGACGATGTTATATTTAAGGGGATGTGTATGTCACATACCCCAAATTGCAAAAACATTTTTATGTTTTAGGAGACATTATGTTTTAATTTTATTATAAAGTTTGTAATTATTGACCAAGTGGGGTCAAGGATAATTGTATTTAGTTGTTGAATATTTTATTAATTAATAAATAAAATATGAGACAACAGCTTAAGGAGGCTGTTAAATGAGTGTTTACAGGCCACTTGGTGGAATAGGATGGGTTGAGAGTAGATTGACACTTGGCAGCATCCTCAAACTACTTCTAGTTGCTGCAGGAGGCAACTTCCCTATTTTTGTGGTCATGTTCCCCAAGAAAGTGGAACAACAGCAGGTGGCCGATTAAGTGAAAACTGACCCAAAAGACCTAGGAATGCTGATAAAACTACCCATCGAATTCAGCTGAGGCTGATCAATGATTACTTGTGAAATTGGTGCACAAGAAGTTCGATGGAGGGGACAGGCAGAAGTGTTTGAGTGGAAAGTGTTGATTTACTAAACTAGTGCAGCTGATTTGGGTTGAGTTCTTACTACTACAGGTAGAAGTATTACTGCTGATTACTCTATGGAGTTGCATGGGTTTCTAAACCTATTCTCTCACCCAGTGCTTTCAACCAGGTGGACCAGTAGACAGGCTCGAGGGTCCTAAGATTTGCAGCTCATTTGTCTTCAGGAGTTGGTTGTGAGGAACGGGCTCCTTAGGTTGTTATCTCCTCTGCTATATTACCGGGTTATAAATGTGATTTTTATATTCTTTATGCAAGAATAGGAACTAGAATGTATAAATTCAGGATTTGATGCATCTATATGACTGATTATTTTCTTAGTTAGATAAATCTTTTATTGATCCAAGATTTATAAATTCTGTTCAAATATGTATTAGAATAAATGATTTAGGGTTAGTTTAAATTTACTGATGAATGAATTACGTGACTGTATTTTTCCACACCTTCAAGAAGGTAGTACTCTAGTACAGTAGGTGAAATTAAGTTTGATGATTAAATCAAATCAAGAAATGTAGGAATATGATTATTTACTTTCTACTGTTAAATCTTTATAGAAATATTTAGAAGAAAGATTCCTCTATTTCAAAAGTTTTCTTAGTTAAAATATATCTGTTTAAAAACATAAACAAAAAGTATCATAAAAGAAGGTCTCTTAAAAACCAGTACACAGTTTGTGTAATTGTGTTCTTTTTAACACGGTAATAATCATATCTATAAGTGAACATATGAATATGGATTAGGTACACTACTGAGTGTGGGTTTTTGGCTCCGAGCTGCGAGGTCGAGATTGCTACCCCTGGCCGCTCTAGGTCTTCCATCGCGAGCTCCCCAGCGGCCGCATGGCTGTGCCTGGGGGAGGGATGTCCCCTCCCTCCCCTTCTCTCTCAGATGTAGATGCCTTCAAGAAGCTGCTTTCACGGGCCGGGAAGAAACTGGTAACCCCCCAGATCCCGAAATTCATCAAGAAAATGGAGGAAATTCCAGAAATTATCCTACCAGAAGAAAAACCCATCAAGATCACTCTTGCCTTGGAAGAACGAGGACTGGTAGGACAGTTCATGGGCTTATGGCCCTCCACAAGAACCACGGACGACTAGATACAAAGAAACTGGAGGTCGCAGCTGAAGCACAGCGTGACCTGCTACCCGGTGGGCAGAGGCTTCTATATTTTCGAATTCATCTCCAAAGACGACCGTGACCTCGTATTCAGAAATGGTCCCTACTTCATGGGATCCCAAGGATTGTATCTCAACCGATGGACCCCGGATTTCGATCCGAATCTCGACTCCCCAAAGGAGGTTCCAGTCTGGGTTCGTCTTCCTAACCTACCAGCGCACTGCTGGAACTCAGAATCTCTGGAAAAAATAGGAAATGGACTCGGCCACTACATTGACAAAGCAGATCCCAAGGGTCAATACTCCTGCGCCAGAATCTGCGTTGAGGTAGATCTCGAGGCTGGGCTACCAGAAGCAATCAAGATCTCGGTGGGTGATTGGCATCACTTCCAACAGTTGGATTACGAGCAGCTTCCCTTCAAATGCAGACACTGCCACAAGCACGGTCATTTCCAAATAAACTGCCCCAAATTCCAACAAGGAGATGACACTGAAGGATGGCAAAGGCCCAAAAAAGGGAAAGCAGCCCCAAAAAATCAAGAGAGAAGGACCGGATCCGGGCTGCAAGACCCAAGCAGTAAGCAAGAAACAGAAGAAAGGACCTCTCCTCCCATCTCCATCCAGATCCATACCCCAAATCATCCCTCGGCTACTGAGGGAACAAGTGCAGAAATCATAATCCCCGCTAATCTGTACGCGGCAGATCCTAGCGGCCCTGGTGAAGTACCCACGCAACCAGCCCCAATTCTATCCCCAGTCATTACAGAGATTATCCCTCCCTCAATCGCCCAGGAGGAGGATCCATCTAATCTTGACTCCGATCAAGAGGGTTTCTCTGAGGAAGAGTACTCGTACTCCAGCAGTCCGCATGCAACTCCTCTAAAGTCCAACAGGGGAAGAAAATCCAAAAAAAAGCACCAAGAAGAGAAGTACTTCAGAGATTTCGCTAAAGGATCCCAGAAAACATTACCAAATATGATCAGCACCAGATCCAGGCAAGGCCAACCCACCAAGGGGGCCTCCCCTTCCAAAAAAGTTTAAATGCGCTACATCTCCTGGAACTGCAGAGGTCTTGGCTCCAAAACAAAAGAAGAAGCTCTGAAAGATATCATCAAAATAAACAAGCCAGACATTCTGTTAATTCAGGAGACAAAAATGGAGGACTCAATCCTCTATCAAGTAGGTCACGCTCTCTGGAAAAAGGGCCCCGGGTTAGCAATAAGCTCCAAAGGGGCCTCCGGTGGAATTGCCACCTTTTGGGATTCTACCAAATTTGAACTGGTCAAAGAAGAACGCAGCGATCACTGGATCTTCACAAATTTCCTTCACCTCGACTCTGGCCAACAAGTAAGTCTTTTTAATATTTACGTTCCTAACCTCTTTCATGAAAAACGCAGCTGCTGGGATACACTCGAAATGTTTCTTAACTAGAACAGCCCAAGAAACATCATCATAGCCGGAGATCTCAATGTCACGTTATCCACTGCAGAGAAGAAGGGGGGCTCCTTAGTAAGGGACCAAGCGAGAGAGTGGGTAGAGGACATTATCCTCCATTGGGATTTGATGGACATTAAACCCCCCTCAGAGAAGTTTACCTGGTCCAACAAAAGACTGGGTCCAGGTCATATAGCAGCTTGACTCGACAGATTCCTCATACACTCAAACTTCCTTTCCTCTGGTTTGCTGGCCACCTCCAAAATCCTCCCCAATTGCACCTCGAACCATAGACCGATCCTTCTAGACATTTTCTCTGATGCCACTCTGGGCCCCATCCCCTTCCGTTTCAGTCCTCTTTGGTTGCTTCAAGAGAACTTCCAGCAAGTAGTCTCGGAATCCTGGTCTATTCCGTTGCCGGGTTCCCCCTCCTTCTCATGGGAGCAGAAACTAAAGAGGATGAAAGCAACTCTAAAGAACTGGGCTAAGCATTTATCCTCCCCTACCTCCGTCAGAATCGCAGCCCAAAAAGATCTCGAAAGCCACCAGCAGGCGATGGACTCAATCCCCATCACCAGCATCACTATTTCAAAGGAATCAGAGCTCCAAAAATCCTATTTTAAATCCTGTAGGGTCGAAGAAGAATTTTGGCGCCAGAAGTCCAGAAGCATGTGGCTAAAGAGCAAAGATAAAAATACAAGCTACTTCCACAAACAAGTTGAATCCCGCAAAAGCTACAAAGCTGTAAATGAAATCAACTTTCGTGGATCCCTGATAAAAGATCCTGAAGAAATAAAGAAAGCAGCCTTTCTCACCTTTAAAGATCTCTTCTCGGCTCCAGAGGACACCCCTTTAAACCCTTCAGATCACCCTTTCAAGCTCATCCCCCCCCTGATTCAAGAAGCCGACAACCTGCTCCTCTCCGCCCCCATCTCCCTAAAAGATCTTAAAATGGCCCTTTTCATAATGAAGCCAGACAGCGCCCCAGGCCCGGATGGCTTTACGGCCAACTTCTTTATGAGCTATTGGGACATTATCAAATTAGATCTACTAAGGATGGTAAGGCACTCCCAAGTCACCTGCAAGGTCGGAGGAAGCACTAACTCCGCTTTTCTTACTTTAATCCCGAAAGAAAAGGGAGCCACTTCCTTCTCTTGTTTCCAGCCAATCTCCCTGTGCAATCTCAGCTACAAAATTATAACCAAAATTATGGCCAATAGACTCAAAAAAATCCTCCCCAAAGTCATCCCGGAAAACCAAGGGGGGTTCATTAAGGGTAGAAATATCCAAGACAATATCCTCCTTGTCCAAGAAGCTATTCATACTAGCTGCCAGAACAAAGAAGAAGGAATGGTGATAAAGTTGGATCTAGCCAACGCCTTTGACAGGGTCAGGCACGACTTCCTCTTCTTAGTCATGAAGAAGCTGGGATTCTCTACGCACTTTACCAACTGGGTGCAAGGCTGTATCATCTCCCCGTGGATTTCCCCTCTTGTAAACTGCAGATCCACCGATTTTTTCCAAGCATCTCGAGGGCTCCGGCAAGGCTTCCCCTTATCGCCCCTCCTCTATGCAATTCAAGCTTCTGTTCTAAGCTTCCAGTTAACCTCCAGCATTCAGAAGAAAATCCTCCCAGGCCTAAGGCTGGCCCCAAATGTTAAAAGCATCAACCACGCTCAGTTCGCGGATGACACGGTCCTTCTAGGTGGAGCAAGTATTGTTGTGGCAAATCAGTTTAAAAAGGAGCTTGAAATTTATAATCAGATCTCAGGAAGCAAAATCAACCCTCAGAAGAGCAAGATTTATGGTTGGAACTGTTCAGCAAAGGACCTTGGGGAGATCGCCAGATCGTTGGGCATGGAAGCTGTCCACGATTGGGACTCCTTCTCCTACCTCGGCGCTCCAATCTTTAAAAAAGGCACAAAAGCAATCCAGTGGTCCCCCATCACTGATAAATTTAAAAAGCAAATCCAAAACTGGGGTTCTAACTGGTTAAATTCAGCAGGCAAAACAGTTCTGCTCAAGTCTGTTCTTATGAGCATCCCAATTTACCAAAATACCATTATGCTAGCACCGGTCTCCATACTGAAAAAAATGGAATCCCTTTTAAAAAAGTTTCTTTGGGAAGGAGGTAAAGGAAACCTCCATAGAATCCATCTGATCAGCTGGAACAAAATCAAAATGCCTTACAAGGAAGGCGGCCTTCAAGTAAGGGATCTGGCAAATCAAAATTTGGCCATGGGGGCCAAAACTCTATGGAATCTAATCGCAGGAAAAGACAGCTGGAGAAGCAAGGCTCTCAGAAGAAAATATTTCAATGGGGATAGGCTCAGATGCCTGGATAATCCAATCCCTTGCAAGAATGGTTCCCCCATTTACAAACTCTGTCTCAAAGCCCTGCCCCTCTTCCAACCAAATCTCCATTGGATTCCTGGAAATGGAAAGAAAATAAACCTGTGGAAGGACGCAATCATGGGAGAGAAACCTATAGGACAAAATACTGGAATTCAGAACATTAAAGACTGGGCCCAAAACAATAATCTAAATTCTCTGTGGGATATTTCAAGCTGGGAGGAAGACGGCAGCTGGAAAGAATGGCATATGGACAATCTCCCTATCCAGCTTTACGATGAAAAGAAGTGCTTATTGAACCTCCTTCAAGGGAAAATGCCCTCTTCAAAGAGCAGTCATGACAAACGAGGGTGGGGCCAGCAGTCTGGTAGCTACTCAGCCAACGAAGGATACAAAGTCTTCCTTTCAGCGCCCCACGTTGCTCCCAATCCTACTGCTTGGAATTTCATATGGAATTATCCTTTTATGCCCAAGATAGACTTATTTTGTTGGACTGTAGCTCACAATAGCATTCTGACTGGGGAGAATTTAAAAAATAGAGGCATGGAGGGTCCATCGAGATGCCCCCTATGCTGCTCAGAAGAAGAGACTATAGATCACCTTCTGCTAAATTGCCCCTTCTCCAAAGAAATCTGGGCGGAGGTCCTTCTCCTTAATATTGAAGATCTAGCTATCCACCAAAACATTACTGATCTCTTTGCAACCTAGGCCACTAGCTCCCCCTTTGGCCTTCACAAAAAAGATCTTCTGAAAACAATCTGGATGTGGGCCCCCAAAGCCATTTGCTGGAAGATTTGGCTGGAGCGCAATAGCCGAATCTTCAGGGACGAAGGAAAATCCAGCATCAGGATCGCAACCAAGTGCAAATCCCTCCTGGGGGAGCTCTCGGAAACCAAAAGTCAGCTTAAGAACTCTAGAGACCTTAATCCTCAAGAAAAAAGATGGCTATCCCAATTCCGGCACTCTGAGCCAATTTCCATTGCTCCCATCCCCAAAACGGAAAATTGGGAAATCCGTCTCGAAGAAAATGACTTCCTTATGTGGAGATCAACTCTTTCAGATCACTCCCTCTTCTTTGACGGAGCCTCAAAAGGCAACCCTGGGAAAGCTGGAGGAGGAGGGGTCCTCCTCTCAATCGAGAACTCAGTCCTAGCCTCGTATGCTTGGGGCTTAGGCTCAATGACCAACAACAAGGCGGCGGCTCTGGCCTTGTGGCAAGGCCTCAAGCAGGCCCAAGAGAGGAACGTGCACTCGCTTGCAGTTTTTGGTGATTCAAAAATAATTATTCAGGCCCTGAGAACCAAAAATTTTCCTTCCAACATCTTCCTAATCGCAATCATCAAAAAAATCCTTCTCTTGGCCTCTAAATTCAAAGTAATCTCCTTCTTCCACATCTTGCGAGGACTCAATGCTCAAGCGGACAGGGAAGCCAACAAGGCAGCTATGATGGACATGAATGTGCTGGTGGTAAATGGCAGAGATTCCCTCTGCATTATTCCATAATTAGATGCTGTCAGGCATCTGCTCTGCAGAAATATTTCAGGACAGTCGGGGGTCCCTCTCATGATATGGTTTTGACTCTTTCAGGCACGACCTTGGTACGTTTCTCCTTGCTCACGAGTCTCGTTTGCTCCTGCTCGCGTTTATATCGGGCCTCTCGTCTCCAAACCTGAGCATTCTTGTGAGCGTCTAATGCTCTGCATCCTGGTTCCTCTGAGGCTCCTCCGTCTGCTCCTCTTCGTGGTAGATCAGCCCTTCTAAGTCTATCCTCGAGCCAGCTCCCAGTGCCTTCAGCGTCCTTAAGCCCATGGCTTCTACTGGATCGTCCTCCAATCCGAAGTCAATAGAAGATAGACTGGCAAACATTCAATACTCTCTGGATGCCCTCAAGATAAAGACGGATGAACATGGAACCTCGATCAACTCCAACGCTGCTGATGCTCGCAACCAGTGGAAGACCTTCGCCACTAAGCTTCAGACTCTCAAGGATGGTCTCAAAGACACCAAAGGAGATGTAAACTACTACAAGGATGTTATCTTTACTGAGTTCAAAGATGCTGCAAACGTCACTGGCAATCTTGGTAATCGAATTGCTGCTTTAGAATCAGCAGTCCAAAAGATCTTGGAGAAGCTCAAATAATCATTCTCTACCCTTCCAACGCCTTATCTTCTCTTGTTGTTCTGTTAGATTCAGTTCTTACGTTTTGCAATTTACTCTTTCTAGCTTAGTTGTCCAGTTTACTTCAATTTTCAGTGGACCTCTTGAGATTTTCCATCTGCTCAGGAAATTCTTTTCCAGCTTGATGTACTCAGCACCCGGTGGCTTATTCACCGGTTTATAATTAATCTTCCCCTTGTTATTGTCTAAAAAAAATAATCATATCTATAAGCTTAACCTATTATAAATACATATAAATATTAATTATTACAGAAAACAAAAAAATAACGTAAATAGGAATAACTTAGAATGTATAAACAATATAATGAAATTATAGTAATAACTTAGGTTTTGCAAATAACAACTAAGTAATCTCAGTAATACTGTAAGTAAAACATCAGATATCAAATATATCAAACTAAAAACAACAATAATGCAGAGTTTTAATTTAAAACAAAATACAAACCCTAATTAAGGAAAACGGTCTAAGTATTTCCTTCTTTCCTCTTTCTAGAATATGGTATTTACAGTTTTATCATTTTCTCAAGAATCAAATTCTTCTTTACATATTATAATATCTATATTATAATTGCCCTAAATTAAATAAATTTTACACAAAAACAGAGTTTAGACTGTTTATCAATTATATACTAAAATAAATAACAAAAGATAAATAAAATTATTCTAAATCAATTTTTACACAGTCATACTCAGGTTGTAGTGACAAACCCTTTTTCTTTTAGTGACAAGGTTCTTCAAAACTTCATTAATCCAAGTTAAACAAACTGAAATATCCAACACAGGAAAAACAACGATGTCCAAGTCTACCAAAGGCCTTTTTCTACACAGGCCAACACACCCATTGTACTGTCAACTGTTACAAGTTAAAAACAAAATGTTTATACAACTGCAAAACCCTAAGAAAACCCAAAATAATTAAACAGAACAATCTAAGGTCACACGGCCTTTCCAAACAAAGCATTGTTTAAACGCAGCAACAACAAGGGAGCTCGAATCTTGGCGAGACAGTATCCTTCCAAACCCCACACATCACCACGGAAGAAACCTCAGGCATGAAACTGAGGCTTACCAGGTTGTATGAGGAGCGTGGAGCCCGTTTCTGGATGTATCTTGTGTCTTCCAGCTCACAGTAGCGAAATTGAAGTCTACACAAGAAATTGAAAATAAATGTCAAGCTCTTTCTAAAAAAAAAATTGTTACAATAAAGAATTTATATGGCATTTGCAGAAAGAAGTCTAAAATGAGTTACCTTGATATTTTATCCTCAGTCGTGCAATAATTTTGTTTGCGCAGCAACCTTGTCCAAAGGATAACTTCATACCCTAGTAGCTGGGCAAGAGAAACACACTCTAGAAACCTCGACGGGAAGGAGAAAGCCACAGTAAAAGTTATGGCGAAACCAAATCTCCCCACTGTCAGCAAAATCCACAAAGTAAGTTGTGAGTTTAGAACCAGAGACCACACTGCTATCAAACAGAGGATTCATCTTGGCTGATACGCAGGTTAAGACACTCACAGAGCTAGACAATGGCATCGAAGGCCATCTCTCACAGAGACAAAACGATGGCATCAAAGGCCCATGAGGCCATGAGCCTGGCAACGCTTCTCACAGCAGCGAAGGGTGTGATAAACAATGTGAGAATTTAGGGTTTGAACATTTATGTAGTAGGGTTTGCCAACACCAAAACCCCATCCACTAATCGATAGCCATGTGGTTTCCACTTTGACTTTGATTTTGTGGGTGTTTCTCTATAGTTCGAGAGCTTGATTGAAGCCTGGAAAAAGGTTTTTATAACCTTTCTTAATATTGGTTGAAAACATATAAGTACAAAATTTCAAGTATAGATATGCTTTAGCATAATTTTGGTAAAGGTATTATAGTTTAGTTTTGCATAGATAGGGTTATAATTATTATATAAACATCTTATAGTGAGTATTAGGTTATGCAAAGGTTTTTGGTTTATATTTGTCCTTTAGGTAATGAACTTTCCACCCCATAAAACAAAGCATTGATACTACACGTATAGCCATATAATGTATTCTTTTGCACTTTCACATGGTAAATACCTAGGCAGTTAGTAAAACTATACTGTACATAAAATTGTCAGTTTCATTTATATAAATGTCATTTCTTTTATACCTTATGGCAACACCTAGAATTATGTAATACTTGCTTATGTAACAACCGAATATATGTTGATGCAAGTGCATATAAATTACCTTGGTAACAAGTAATGATGTATTGCAAGATTTAGTTTGCAAAAATTATCATTCTCTAGAGTTGCATGTAGGATTAGGATTTAATATAACAAAAAAAACGATAAATATAGGATGTACAAGTTATATTCAAGGTTAGGTGGAAAGCATCTACCTCTATTTCTGCTTGGAGTTCTAAGTACTTATGCTTATAAATAAATAAATAAGAAGTAAATATACAGGAAAACATTATGACCTAAAACCAAAAATAAGAAGGTTAACAACTTAGACCTCAAACGTTGTGTAACAACTTAACAATTTCAAAATTTGGAAAAGATGCAAGTTTGAAGATACCTTGTTTTTCTCAAAGCTGTAAACTAAACAAATATTCTAGCATTTACTTTTGCAAGTTGAGATAATTAATCTCGATCCTAAAACTGGGATACAAAACATCTTACCTGTAAAAAGACCTGTACAAGAATCATCATTTCACTGCATTAGCTTCAAGAGCTAAGTAAGCCTCGGGCATGAACTGAACTTCCTTGATTTTAAACAGGAGACAAACTTTATTACATAGTAAACAAACAGTTGTTTTCAGCTCATACTACTTCGGATCATTACCTACTAAATCACTCTTTCAATACTTAATTATGAATGCAGATAGTGAAGTATGCAGTTATAGAAATTAATAAAGGAATTGGTTTTAGTTTCTAGATTAGACCCTTTAGGATGTTAACTGTTAGCGGTTAAGTTACTCTCTTTCTCGATGATTTTAAACATTAATTTTCGCAAGAAAAATTTTAACTTTTTATGAAAATTTGGGGTATTACAAATATGAAGTGAATAAATAGTTGCAATAGCTATTGCAATGAGGAGTAATTTGACCAAGCACCTAACCTTGTAGGTTACCTATCATCATAGCACCAAGAAGAATGGGACTTAGAGAATGTGTATCAACTATAAAACTCTAAATAAGAACACCCTCAACTATAAATACCCTCTACCTAAGAACAATGAATAGCTAGATAACTTGTAGCATGTCCAACACTTCACTATTTGGATCTCAAATGGGGATACCACTGGGTACAAGTTAAAGAATAAAACACATGGAAGTCTGCCTTCAAGACCAGGCAAGGTCTATATGAATGGTTGGTAATGCCTTTTGCTCTATGAAATGCACTAGACTTTTTATGTGTTTAATTAATGATGTATTATGTCCCTTTCTAGATTCATTTGTAATGGTGTACTTAGATGATATATTGGTTTATAGATCCACCTAGAAAGAGAATGTCTCACATCTAATGCAAATCTTAGAGACCTTGAAAAAGCATCAACTAAGTGTGAATATTGTCAATTATCATTAGTGTATTTGGAGCATGTGATAGGTGGAGGGATATTAAGATAAATCCCATGAATATGGAGGCCGTCCTCAAGTGGCCTACTCCTACTAATGCCACTACGCTTAGGAGCTTGTGTCTATAAAAGTTCATAACATATTTTTTATTTTTGGCTATGCCATAACAACCAACAACAAGAGTCTCTAATGGGGAAAGAATAATAAAAAATATTTTGAAGAGATGAATGAAATATTAGTCAAGCATTAATTCTTGCATTTCCTAATTTTCAAAATCATTTTGAAGCGAAGGTTAGGTAGAGTGGTATTTATGTAAAGAGGTAACATTTTGAAATGCTTCATGGCAAATTTCTAAACTACACTACATATGATATGAGTAAATCTTTACCAAATAAGGTAAGTGTAATGTGCAAATTATAGATAAAACCACCCACTAAACTTTGAGTATATATCATTTTATATGTTTAGAAGCTAGAATAAAAACTCATTGACTAAATGGATTTAATGATGATTCCTCAAGGATTTTGGTGAGTATACACATATATGTTTTGTTTGACAAGTAATTTCCCAAATTGCAGTAGGTACATCCTCTATGTATCCTTACATAGGGTTAGCTCAGGGCGACCCTCGAACTTTCAAGAGTTGGGGAGCTTTGAGCTGAAACCCTAGCCATGGATACCTGAAACCCTAGATGATTGATAGAGCCAAAATCACTCAACTTTGGTAGAATGGAGTTTAGTCCCCATCCAAGTGGACCTAGTACCAACCATGGGTAAAAACAAGTGGGAATAGGTATTTTTTATGTCGTCGCTCTATCATATTTTTTCTTTTTCCATATATTTTTGCATTTTATCAGGTTTTGGTTTTGTAACTGGGTCCCTATTTAGCGCCTGGTTTTTCCTTCTCTTCTTTCTAGGAGACCCATGATAGGGAGACTTTTGAATGCACAGTAGCACTCAAGGTTCTGTAGTGGTTGTCTCCTGTTCCATTGATTTTTTTTATTCTGGGTCTCCCTAACAACTTTTGGGGTTTTGTGGTGATAATGTTCTTTGTTTTTATATATTATCCTTTGTGTTGATAGTCTCTCTGGATCACTCTAACTTATGATGTTTGACTCTCGAACACATCAGGTTTTTTGTCGAAACACTGTCAATTTTTTTATCCCTTTGTCCTTATCGAGAGCACTTTTGTGGTTTTGTTTTTCCTTTTCTCCTTCCTTGGTTCTTTTACCGATTGCGGGCATGAGTTTCCCGATCCCCACACTGCGCTTCGCTCCTTCGATGGCTCCTTCCCTTTCAGCCAAGGTTTTGGTCCTAATGCCAGGGTCTACCCCTAACCCCCACTTATCTCACCGAAGGACTAAAGTTGTCAAAGCCATTGAGGCCAAGAAATGTTATGTGCTCGAGCGGGATGTGTGCATGGATAGAGTTGGAGCCCTGTGTTATAGAGCACTGATCAGGCGACTCGAATAATGAAAAATGGACAAAAAAGAATGGGTTGATTGGGCCACCCTACACTAGAAGCCACTAATTAACTACGTGTCAACTATTAGTCGCCTTACAAACGGATGGGCGGTATTTGTCTTTCTAGAGGACATTGATGCTTTACTGATATTAAATTCTCTGTGGACCATCCGCAGGGGCTCTATAGTGCTTAGCAGATGGCACTCAGGCTTCGACGCACTCAGGCTTTGACCCAACGCGGGAACATGTGTTAAAGAGACACTTGTGGATTATTTTTCCATCCTTACCACTTCCCCTTCGGAACAAGGACCCTCTAATGGGTATTGCGAACACGCTTGGTAGATTTGTGGTGGTTGAGGAGGACTTCATGCATGCTTTTGATAAGCACATGGAACATGTTCTGGTCGAGCTTGATGTTTCTGGAGGCTTGCTAACGGAAATAGATATCAATAGCAATGAGGTATTAATCACTCAGAGGTTAGATTATCTTAATGTACCTTTTTGTTGTTCATACTTTCATGAGACCGGCCACCTTCGGCGGAGTTGTTCATATCTTCTTCGCAGCTCATCTCCTTCGTCAAATTCCTTCAGGTCAAATGTTCAGAGTGTATGTTCACTATCCAAATTGAGGAATTCCAGTGAAGATCCTTCTTCATCGAGTATTATAGGTATGTATGGATCTACTTATCCCTCTACTGTTGCTGATATTACTAAAGATGAATTACTTTTCATTGAAGATGTGGAAAATATAGCCCATTGTCGTACTCTTGACCCAACTCCTTAGCCTGTTCTTGATATTCATGTGAAGACTGCAGTTAACCTTGACTGTTTGGCCTCAGTCGTTCCTGAGACCTTGCTCCCAGCTATGCGTCCCTTGACATCTCCAACAATGGATTATTCCCCTTTCACCTTAGAGGATTTTTTGACATTGTGTGTGGGAGTCTTGTTAACCACTTCTCCTTTCAATGTCGATTCCCTGACTAGTCATGTTAGCCTTCCTATATTAATCTCAGGTGCCTCACCACCCCCTTCACATTCAATTACTGATTCACTGGCCAGTATCGTTTCCATGCCCTTGACAAGCTTGAGCTCCCCGGTCAGTCCTAGGGAGGAGCCCTCTTTTGCAAACCCCTCTTTAACCAGCTCCCTATCTATCTTCTTGGATAATTTTCCCCATTTCCCCTCCACTCTTACATTAGAATCGATTAGACATGAAAATTTCACGATCCGTAAATCCAGGAAACATAACATTTCGAAGTCTAGCTCATTGAAGGAGTCGGGGGGTGATGGCACTTACATTCCTCTATCTGTAAGGATTAAAGAGGTGGCCAAAGCAGGCTCCTCTCTCTCTCCGTCACAGGTGCTTAGAGAAATTCCACCCTCTCATGTGGGTTAGACATGAAAAATATCTCTATGAAAATTTGGGGTTTCGGAGGGGTTACCAAAGCCAAAGCCCTTAAGTCTATCCTTTCAGATTTAAATCCAGATATGGTATTTTTTCAAGAAACCATGTGTGACTTCTCTCAGCCTCTCCTTTCCTTTTCTAAGATCAAACCCAATTGGGAATTTTGTGGAATTGACTCCTCTATTCTCTAGGGGGGGATTCTCACAGGATGGAACCCTTTAGCAACTAGGTGTAAATCTTTCCAAACCTTTGGGGGTATACTAGTGAAGGTCAATTTCAGGGGTTTGGCTACCGAAGTCTCTTGTCTAAATTTCTATGCCATTATCTACACCGAGAGGATTACTAGAATGATGTTGTGGAGGGGGGTATATTTGATCATCCTAATCTAATTATTGTTGGGGACTTGAACTTTACTCTATCCGATGATGAAATTTGAGGCAGTAAAACCCACATTGACCCTCTAGCCTCTTTTTTTTCCTATCTTTTGACACGTACAAATATGGTAGACATTGCGCTTGTTTTCCCGGAACCAACTAAGACAAATGGTTGTAACAAAATTGATGGTATCAGCAAGATACTTGACAGATTTCTTGTCTCTGATAGGCTTCTGCCCCACTTTCTGTGGTTTCGATCTTGGGCTCACCCCTATGAAATTTCTAACAACTTTCTGGTCTATTTCGAATGGGATGGCTTCTCCTTTAGTTTTAGTTTTCTCTTCAATTTCAATAGAGCTTGGTTAAAGGAGGATGGTTTCTTAGATATGGTTTGTTCTTCCTGGAGGGCTAAGGTTTTCCTTGTTGACTGTGATGCTATGTACCTACTTGTCTTGAAACTAAAACGGCTCAAGGTTGTTGTGAAACGATGGGAAAATGAACATATAAATAAAAGCCAAAAACTCTTGACTCACATTGATAGGGAGAGCCAGAAACTTTTGCTTCTTGTCCCTCGGGTATCTTTACAGAGGATGGAACCCTTATATTACTCTCTCTTAAACTTTGAAAAGAGACCATCTTGACAAAGGAAGTACTCTCTTGGAAACTCAAAAGTAGGATTAACTCAATAGACCAAGGAGACACCAATATCAAGTTTTTCCATAGTTATGATTTGTCTAAAAGAAACTTCAATGATATTTGTTCTTTACAGAATGAGGAAGGTACTCTGATTACTAACAACCCACAACTTCATACTTTGGGAGAAAATTACTTTTCATCTCTGTTCTAGGAGAAGGGTAGATCACCCATCTCTGATCAGTTGGAGGTTATTTGACTCTTCCCAACTTTTTTATCAGAGGAGGAATCAGCAAACTATTGTTCGGTTGTCTCTCTGAAGGAGGTGGAATTGGCTTTGAAAAGTTTTAAGAAGGACAAAATTCCTAGCCCTGATGGATGGCATGTAGATTTCTTCATGTTCTTCCTGGATCTAGTCAGTGAGGGCCTCTTTAAAGCAATGGAAGAGTCATGAAGTGATGGTAAGATACTATGTGCCTTAAACTCTACTTTTCTGACCCTTATACTGAAACAAGAAAAGCACATGACCTTTGAAGACTACCATCCCATATCCCTTTGCAATATTGCTTACAAACTAATCTCAAAAGTTATCTCCAACTGTCTCAAACCTATTCTGGACAGAGTCATTTCTTCCCAACAGTTTAGCTTTTTGAAAGGCCAACAAACCTTGGAGCCTAGGGAATTACACAGGAAATATTACACTCTATAAAGACTAAAGGAATGGATTCCCTTGTTTTGAAATTAGATCTAGTTAAATCTTGTAATCGTGTTAACTGGACCTTTCTCTATATCATTCTCCTCCAAGTGGTCTAGACTGCCACTTGACTCTATTAATTGGATTATGGGTTTTGTCTCCACGATTCACTATGCAGTGCTTGCCAATGGTTCACCAACAGGTTTGTTCAATGCTTCAAGGGGTATCAGACAGGGTTTCCCACTCTCGCCTATCCTTTTCCTCTTGGTTATTGAAGCACTCAGTCTTCTTATACAGAACTCTAAGCGTTTGGGAAGCATACATGGTATTTATCTTTCACCTGAGTTGGCCATTACCCACCTTCTCTTTGTTGATGATTCGATACTTTTTGGTAAATCCACTTTAGAGGAATGGAAATCCTTCAAAATCAATCGTGATCTCTTTTGCTCGGCCACTGGTATGTGTGTCGGTTTGGATAAGTCTGCCTTTCTATTATTTAACACTGATGAGGAGACCAAAAGAACCATATCTAATATTCTGGCCTTCAGTATGATCCCAATCGAAAAAGGCATTAAGTATCTAAGTTATATTCTAAAACCATTGGGGTATGGACCAGATGACTAGAGATGGATTGTAAAATACTTTGAAAAAAAATTGATAATTGGGCCTATCGTTTCATATCACTGGGAGGCCGTCTAATACTTATTAGATTGATATTGATGGGAATTCCTGTATATTGGTTGGCTCTGGCCAGAATGCCAAAATCTATACTTAACAGACTTCAATAATTTATATTCTTCTTTCTCTGGGGAAGCAATAGCACTAATCAAAGGATGCATTTGGAGGACTGGCACTCTTTATCGAGACCCTCCAAGTATGGGGGTTGGAATATCAAAAATATTGAATGGTTCAGTATATCACTTAGGCTAAAAAGTTGTTGGTTTGTGCTCAAGAGCATAGGGCTATGGAATAAAGTAATACAAGAAAAATCTCTCAAAGAAGCTCCAATGGACTGTTGGTTGTGTAGACACAATTTCTCTGTGCAACACACATCCCATATTTGGAATGGATTTATTTGTATTCTTGCTTGGATGAGTTACAAGCTAGGATGGAGTGTGGGAAATGGTAATAGGATAAAGCTAAGCATTGATCCCACTGTTGGCCTAAATTCTTCTTTTACACTGTCGAAACACTTGCGGGGATACCTTCTCGACTATGGTATTGTTTTTCTTAGTCAGGCCCGTAATCTGGCAAGAGGGACGAGTGCTTCCTCTTAATGACTATCAGCAGAAGATTTGGAACTGCGAGGCGGATGGAATACGAAATGGAGGCTTTTCATAAACGGACTAGCTCATGGAGGTATAAGATTATCAGACAAGATGGATAAGATTCTATGGGTGAATAATACTGAGAACGGTGAGGCACTACTAATTTGGCATATGATCTTATCACCAGTTCTTATTTAGAGAAAATTTCATAATGAAATTATAAGCAGTTGTGGTATTGGAATCTGTCAACCAATATCAAGTGTTTCATATGGCTCTGTATAGAAAATCGAATCAGTACCTGGGACAACTTGCTTAAGAAGGGTTGGTCGGGGCCAAATAGGTGTGGTTTGTGTAAATTGGGTCATGAATCTATTAACCACACTTTCGTTTCTTTCCCTTATGCTTTAGCAGTCTATATTCAACTTGTACACAGGTTTGGTTTATCATTCTCTTGTGAGGCTCTGTCCCTAGTGGATAACATGAATAGGTGCTTGCAAAAGGATTGTGAGGCGCCCCACTTACCTATTTTTTATATTTGGAACTTATGGTTGGCTCGCAATCGTAGTATCTTTGAAGACTTCTTACTCAATATTGACTATGTTTGTCATTGTATTAAGGAACAGCTCAAATCTTACTGTGTTATAAATTCAAATCTGTCTCAAAGGAACATGGGACCAGTCCCCTCTTGTGTTTATCCATCAGGTTACTTAGACGGTGCTACGAATTCAAAATCGGGTGGTGTTGGAGTCATTCTTTCCATCAGTAGTACTCATTACTTTCATATCAAGTTGGGATGTGGGGCAAGCACAAACACCGAAGCTGAATTGCTTGCACTCTGGCTCTATTGAATTTTGTGGAGACAATGGGCCTTCCAACACTTCATGCTTATGGGGACTCCCTTGTTATCCTAAACTAGGTAAATTCAAAGGCTGGACTTTCGGCTCTCGATCTGGAACATTGGTGTAATCATTAGAAATAAAAAATTCTTTCCTCTCTTTATCCTTTCAGCATGTCTATCGGGAGCACAATAAGAGTGCTGATAGTTTATCGAAGGAAGCTCTCCCATTAAATTTTGGTAGTCTCTCCTTCATGGAATTTTCTGAAGGAGTTATTATTGGGCAAGGTACCATACAACTCTTTTAAAGAGTATTTTTCATGGTATTGATGGCTTATTAAAAAAATTTTTTAGCCACTCTTTGAGTTTTGCTTATTATGGATATGAGAATCTCATGTCCCCAAAGGGTGTTAAGGTTCACGCTAACACCTAAAGTTTTCCTTCGATATAGTACCAGGGCTCTTTATGTTCTCTCTATGGACTAGCTGATGGATCTTAGAGGGTGGAGTGATGTGACTGTTTCATTTATCTATTTGGTTTACCTTGACAATAGTTGGAAAGTCTCACTATCTCTGTTGGATATGGCTAAAAGTCCTATTAAATTTCTTCTAAACAGGCCTCAGTTTGTTATTTTGTAACTTAGAACACTTTGGTTACCTTTGATTCTAATATAATATCAAATAACACTGATTTTACTTCTTGAAAAAAAATATCTACCAGACAAAAGATAAAAACATCAAACTTTATAACTTCGATAAATGTCTCACAACAACTTTCTATACGTATATCCTTGACAATTAATAAAGTTAATATATGTATAATTGCAAATGTTAAAGTCTTTCCCAAAAAAACACATTTTTCTCCACTATAAAACATAGTCCCATTAAAAATTTGATCAAATTTACGTATTAAACACTTAAAAATTAACCTTTCAAGATAATATAGTAAAAGTACAAGAAGATTGATAAGATAATATAGTAAAAGTACAAGAAGATTGATAAAAAAATATGTATAGTACATAACTAGATGCTACCGTTAATTGTGCCATACATGACACACCCTATAATGATGACAACAAATCACCCACTCTTTAACCAATTACATAAAGAGAGCCAACATTACTACCCACCACAATCTAACCTTTTTAAAGAAACAATCACGCATTCAACTAAGAAGTAATCACACATTTAGAAAAAGAACGTGAAATCATATTTTATTCATATGGTACTATAGCATAGTACATGTTTACAAAATGGAGGTTAACTTTTGAGATGAAATCATATTTTATCCTTATGGTACTATAACATACCACTTAAGTACAACAAAGAGGTTGACGTTTTGGTGGTGGTTCGTTAGATTTGAAAAAGATTTCTGCTAATTGCTAAAGTA
Organism: Pseudotsuga menziesii; assembly: GCA_001517045.1. Lineage (NCBI taxonomy): Eukaryota > Viridiplantae > Streptophyta > Pinopsida > Pinales > Pinaceae > Pseudotsuga > Pseudotsuga menziesii. The sequence goes on along the minus strand of LPNX010984160.1, from coordinate 593,713 downwards.
TCTAACAAGTTAATCTATATAACTCATTTTAAATAAATTCTAGTAATTGTTTCAAAAAGGTGCAATAATATGTTAGAGAGTAAAAAAGGAAACTAAAATCAAAGTGGTGTTTTGGTGAAAACCACCCAAAAAATTGCATGGATTAAAGTTTGCTTATGTTGTAGACCTAACTTTGTAGCAAGTCCTTTTCAAAACTGAATGAGGCACCAAATTTTTTAGATTGGTTAGATTACTTCTATTCATTAACCTCATACTCATAAAAAATATATAAAGCATTGTGTTTTAAAGAATATCAACAAAGAAAATTTCATGAACCATTTCATTATATGCCCAACTCCTAAGAAAAGAACCACATGTGATCAATTGACATGGATTCTATTCACATTCTTGAAAATGCTCGGTAATGGCAATTTAGTTTTCTTATAGTGAAGTGGACCATGGTTGTTTCTTATTTGTTACAAATATGAAGTTTATTTCATATTATTTTCCAATTGATACATAAAATATGTGGTTGTGTCTTGGCATTCTATCTGTGTCATACATAGGGTTGGGTGCTACTGTAACATACCCCCATATAAATGCTAAGAGAGACAAAACATATCTTACATGAGTTCACAAATATAATCTAATTTGCATAAATGTAAAGGAAAAGGAAAACAACATCATAACATATCATTCAACCCAAATGCAATTATAATATATTGGTCAATAGATCCCTAAATAGGCATGGAATCAAGTGCAATTGTTAACATATTTTCTCATACAATGCACAATATGAAATATTAACCCAATCATGACAAGCAATGAAAGAAAATGATTTTGGTGAGGCATTCCATAAAAATTATTGGCAAATATTTCCAACAAGATGAGTCGAAAGCAATATTTTATCGCTAAAATGTTCATGTAACTTAGGGGTTAGCTTGATGGCCCTCCTTGAGCATTCCATAGGCAGTAATGGGTTTGTCAATTTGTATTCATTGTGGCTACAAACCCATTTATAGTGAGAGACAAAGGGTTTCAAGGACATTCTACCAACCCTTTATCGAGCTCTCAATTTCATTCATGGTGAAGAAGGAGAACTAAATTGGTGACCAAGCAAGGCATTTTACAATTACAATCCATTATGCCACTTCAAGCTAACTAAGAATGATCCAAAATATTTGAAGACATATTCAAAACATAATTAATTCCATAATGCAATAATAAAGATAGCATATTACATTAAACTATGTTCAACATGAGTATAACAAAAAATTTCCTTGATCCAAGTTTCACAATGGCGTCAACATGGCTTTTCATGAATTATATGGTTAAATAATGAAATAAAACACCCAAATGCATCGAAGTAGAGAAATTATAAGCTACAACGAATTTGGTTTTTAATATTAATTCACTTGAGCAATTATTGTTATACCCAAATCCTATCACCAACATGTGATGAGATCCTTAACCCCTATGTTTGCCCTTAATCCCAAAACTTGGAGCAGAAACTTGCTCTGGATGTCAATTCTACTTTAAAAAACCTAGCACCATGCTTTCCCTGTGGCTGATGAGCGGTACCTTATTCAGCACCGCCTGTGTCCTGTTATAGAGAAGCAGTGCCACCGCAGAAGTGCTTTGTCTTTGAAGCGGTTCTCACGTAAATCGCTTTGTCATAAGGGAACAAAAGCGGTAACCTAGGTAAAATGGGAAAAAGAGAAGTTTCTCGAGGCTTCTAGATCATGAGCCTTGTGTCCTCCCTTATCCCTATCAATATGGGTTAGTTTGAGCTTGAGATCCCCCTTGGTAGGATCTTGGAGCCACCTCACCCACAATTCTCTCAACTCTCCCTATCCATTGAGCCTTATAAATACAAGCTCATATCCATAGTTGAGGGGGAGAACTGAATGGTATTGTTATGATGTTGAATTGAATACCTAGGCCAATCCATTGTAGAGCACAAGAGAGAAAGTTGGATCTTTTGAGGATGAAGTGTTCGTCTTGTGGAGGAGTTTGTCAACACTAAGGAAATGGTTGTAAGCTTCTTCATTCATTCTTAATGCAAAGCTGATTTTCGTCCCACATATCTGTTGTTTTGATTTTGCATGTATATGTTACTGGATTCCTTAGTCACCAGTATGGATGTGTAGATGATTTTCTGGTAGCTTTGATGTTCTTGTTTGTTTGACATGTTTGCAGGCACACAGGTTCGTGATCAAAGCAGTATTCTAGGTGTTTACAACATTCAGGGAAAGTCTATCCTTTGTCGTTCACTCATTTGTTCTGGATCTGAACCATTCAGACCAGAGGAACAGCTTCTGTCCACAGAAGGTACAATATTCCTGATAACAAATCTGGCGACTCTACTGGGGAACAAAGCAAATTTTAGTTGATCTGATCTTCCTCAATCCTTGAACGCTTGTTCGAATCCAGGCTCCTATTTCTAACTCTCTTCAGTTAGATCTTCCATATGACTTAGTGAATTTTGGTTTAAAACTTTCAAATCTGAATTATTTCGACCTTATATGCTCTTTTTTACTGTCAATTCATCAGTATTTACCTTGATCTGAGCAATTTTTTACTTGAATTCTTGTTCTCCTTGTGTTTTGGATATATTCAGGGAACTGCGCATGTGCCTTTGGCAAGAAGCAATGCCAACGCCTGAGTCTAGTTAGCCATAAGTGGTGCCACTGCCTGAATCCAGTGTGCAAGAAGTGGTTCTGCCTCAAAACCGCCTGTCAACAACTTCATCTGCACAGTACCAGGTAGGCCCTGTTCCAGACTTTGTATTCCCTCTGCATTCAAAGAGAGTTTATGTTTCTTGCGTTGGATTTTACATTATTTTCTTTGCTTGAAACATCTTGCTCTTTTCTATAGATATTATTCATTGGAATTGGAAATATACATTTCATTTTCATGTGTAGGTTTCGATTTTGTTTTGGACTTGGAATGTGTGAGTGATCAATGTTGTTTTGAGTCTTTCTTTGCTTGGGGTGATTCTTGTTTCCTTTTGCATGTTGATTTTTTCAGTGCTTGGTACGAGAGATTGATTCTTCATTTCCTTGTTTGTTCCAAAGAGATTTTTTAGTTTTCTCTCTCTGTTGCTTTATTCACAATTTTGTTGAATGATTTTCTTCTTATTTTGTGCATGATTGTTTGAAATTCTAGATCTTACCTTCATTAAGAAGAAATATTTGTTTTCAGCTTTGCGTCCATTAGAGTTAGTTTTGTTTGGAAACGTTAGTGAAATCATCTTTCCATTAAGTTTTTATGCATCTTTTTCAAGCATGAAAAGATAGGAAACGTTTTTGGTTTATTTATGTTTGATGTTCTCTAGATCTTTTTCTTATTTGCTTTGAAAATTCTTTGGGGTGCATTGATATTTCACTTTTTGTTTGAAAAGTTAGAATTGCATTTGCATTTGGGTGTGCATTTTTGGAAAGAAAAGTAAATCTCTCTCCCTCTCTTAGGTAGAATTTCATTGAAGAGGAAAGCTTGCATTATCATATAGATCAGTGTGCATCTTCTTTAATTTCAAGTTTTCACTCCATGGTTCCACCTAAACGCACAAGATAAAATTAACGGTAGTACTAGGTTAAAACTTTTATCAATTTGAGTGATAAGTTAGAGACGTCTTCGGGCGTCGTTAAGCGTAGGAGCTGTCATTATTTGTCTGCACTACAACTCGAGACTCATGCGGTTCTTCCACATACCGTCGGTATATCGAACGACATTTCACGTACCCTCGAGGTATATAGAAAGGTACTTCACATACTCGATTGTATATCGGAAGGCCCCTTGTGAACAGTTGTGCATTAGACATCACTACTACCGATTTGAGCTCCCACATACCTAGCGTATATCGGGAGACCCTTTTTAGGAATCCTCAAACCGTCTGAGTTATCCTATTGGCCTGTCATGTGAGGTTCTGTTGGCAGCCAGCAACAACCTCTTCATCTTATTAAGAAATGAAGAGAGATCAGCTCTCCATGTGATTTATCAGTGGAAAATTATGAAAGAGCACCTTCAGAATCATTGATTCTGAAGGTACTCTCAATCAAAAGAAAGTGATATAATGATTCTAGAGCTGAAAGAAATTCACTTATAAACTTGACCTTTAAAAATTGTTAGCAGTCTCATAAATTTTTATGATTTTATGAAAATCATTAAAAGAAATTTATGTTTAGGAGTTTGAAATAATGGGTCGAGAGAAATTCAATAAAACACATTTGTTGAGTAGGGTATTATTGGTCCTAAGCCATGAAACTAAGGGTCATTTTCAAATGTTTTATCATATGTAATACCATACTACGACATTTTGTAAATAATATAGTTAATGGGTAAATAATGTTTGTATAGAAAATTCTTACTTATGATAGTTTATCATTGAGATATGTATCGATAGGATATTTGGTAGATTTTAAACTTAGTCTTGTACATACATAGCATAGATATATAGCATAGATATTAATCTAGCTATTTTATCAAAGCATTGTTAATATGAAAGTGCGATTTTATTACGCTGCATACCACGACGTAGCATGATTAAAAAAGAGATGACTGTTAGGATTAGCTGGCCATGCAGTAAGCCAATTGTCAAGTTAATAAACGATTATTCATTGGGATTAATGAGCTTGTATGAAAACGTGGCTTACACCTCTTAATAGATCGACAGCTGTATGCATATGGAAATATCATATTGACAGTGTTAAATGCTAAATGTCATTTCGACTTACGTCGTTGTACCTGTTAATTATGAACCACTATCAATAATCAATGGTTGAAATGATGATTCTATCAGTCACCGTATTTCTAGTTCACCAAGTTAGTGGTTATTACTAACAGTCATGGTTAAGCGTAGATAAACTGGCATGAATCATGGAATATTGTGATGGTTGCAGCGCTTATCACTGCTTAAAAATCCCGCTAAAATGGCAGGTTCAGAGATTGTATCTCCGATTAGATACGAAGCATGTGAAAATAATCCATCATGTCGTGTGTTTGGATACCTATCCCTTCTGTGTTCACTTCTCCATTTGTTTTGGGTCGAAGACAGGAGAGTGCCGAAGAAACCATGTCTCCTTTGAATCGGTTTGAGATTTCGGGGTCTAAACTTATAGACGCTAACCAGGAAGTTGCCAAGAAATTCGAGAAAATGGGATGGGCAAATTTCTTTAGGTGTTTTGATGGTCACCATGTGGAGATCACTAAGATGTTCGCCATGAATTTTGAAGATGACAGAGTGCAAATTGGGGGTTTCGAGTTTGTTATCAACGAAGATAAGATTGCCAAAGCCACTAAGCTCCCACAGGTTGGGGAACGCTGGTTTAAGGGTACTATGGTCAATAAGAAGAAATGCTTGGCTCTGTTAATGCCATTACCGGATAATGCAAAACTGAGGATAGGCGTCCCTGTGAAATTTCTGAAGCCCGAATGGAGAATTTACTATGAAATCTTGGTAAGGTACGTGTCCTGTTATGGACTATACTCCCATTTACACTTATATCATTTACGGTTACTGTTAGCAGTAAAGGGTTGCAAACTTAATTTGCCCTTCTATCTATGGCAAAGTCTTAAGAAGATGTCGCAGTCTGTTAAGAATTTCAATAACCCTGACAGTAGTCTTTGTCACCATGGATTGATAAAAATATTATTACAATTCCAATTATCTGCTAAGGGTGTGTCTTGGGATAAGTTTCTAGTTGATTGTCAATTAGGGCCAACACAGTATTGGCCTAATCCATCTCCACGAGCTCGTAGGAAAAGAAAGGTATTAAATCCTGGAGTCAATAGTTCAGAGGTCAAGGAATCCGAGGTCGTAAACATGCCCATAAATAATGAGATTAATGAAAATGACGACAGGGATGCAATTCCTTGCAATTCGAGGGAAATCTTAGATAAACCCTTACCTGGTGAGAATGATAGCAACCCTGCAAACATAAAAGAAGGATCAGCCAAAGGTGAAAATGATAATAATGATGAAGCAAATAAACCTGACGAATGCAACAAAGAATCTATGCATAAATTACATCATTTGGCTCAGATCTGTTGTGACAAGGAAGGACTTGGTGTTGAAAACTTATCGTTTTCACGAAGAGTCACAAGGAGCATGCATAGTATTCATTCGATTTCAGGATATAAGGCTGATCAACAGATTTCCAAATCTACAGCTACTAAACCTACAGTTGTAGATATTGAGGACGATATCCCGTCGTCTGTCCCTAACACAATGGATGTAGGGAATTCTGCTATCGTACAGGGAAGTGATACACAGTCAGTCGAGGCCAAAGGAAATCAACCAGAAGCAAACATAAACGTTGAAGATCCTAAACTATCATACAGTCAACATTGTGACAGTCCTCATTCTCCTCAGGTAACCAAAGAGGATGAAACTCTGCAACAGGTATTAGGTAATGTATACCAAAGTAAAATCACAGAGTTTAAAGGAAAGCTCAAACAGTGTCTATCTAGCACAGCCTTGCTGGAAGAAGAAAACAAAACCTTTAGAAACGAGTTGATAGAATGGATTGATAGGTGGAAAAGGGTGAACGCTAAGAAGAATCAATATAAGAAATCCAAGAAATCAATCCTAAGTACTAATCAGCTGCTGCTTGATCGAATTGAAAAGAAGAACACCAAAATTGTCAGGTTAAAAGCCAAGCTAGCAGAAGCTCGAAGAGTAGTGTCTCTTCATAATAGAATCTAAAGTTTTCATCATTTCCTATGTCAATGCCAAAACAGGTAATGATCGTTCTAGTTTCGCATGCCTGTAAAATCGGAGATTTAACAGGCATGCATTTAAAATTTTTAATTATTTCTGTTATCTGTGTATTAAATTGATTTGAATAAGATGTTTCGTTTGAATTCAATACAGGAGGATTTATCATCACCTTTTTCCAGAAATTCAGGACGTGGTTATACGTTGACATGGAGATGTAGTTGT
>LPNX010984160.1:547699-585280 GCA_001517045.1 Pseudotsuga menziesii | reverse complement strand
ATAGGTAAAGTAAACATTAGAGTAGGTTAGATTTTGCTGGTTTTAAGTTCTCTTTAAGAGACAAACTAGCTGGTAGCAGGACCACAACCTGCGAGGTTTTGTTAGACCAAACATACCGGACGCTGCTTTAAGCTGATTGTGTGGACAAAACCTCCTTATTGGCATGGATTTAGAAAATCGGGCCAACAGGTTCCTAACTCTTATCCACTCCTTTCACATGTTTGCTTGTTGCTTTTAGTTTGAGTAGTACTTGCTTGTGCGTGGTTGTTAGGGGATTATTAGAGAGTTTAGAGATGTCATCCTCATATGGGACTACCACTCAAGAGGTCCCTTTCCAAGGTGTAGCTTTTTTATTCCCTCCAAGTAAAGGTATTGGTCCTCCCTTTATTGCCACTCTAAATATTCTTGGGTTAAATATAGGATTATCGGTCTGGCTGTTTAATCCGGTAATTCCGGTTACACCTAATGTCTCAAATGTCACCTCTCCTATGAGAGAGGATTGACCTCAACCTAATCCTGCTCCTTCTTCATCGGTTGTGGCTTCATCCCTTTCTTCTTCTCCGCTTGACCAAAGATCTACGGTTAGCAGTAAGATGGATAAGAAGAAGAAGAAATGGAAAGCTAAGAAGAAGAAGGATAAGAAAGAGAAAAAGAAGCAACCATCTGCTCTTGATGGTTCCCGTTTTAAGAGAAAACTCGAAAAACCCAAGTTCCTTTGTAAACTTTGCAAGGGGAACCACCTTCTTAAGGAGTGTCCCAGTCTCTCCCATGTACAAGAAGAGTGGTATAAAAGGTCCAAACCATCTGTGTCATCAACCTCTGATCATCATGTTGATGATACTCCCTCAACCAGTGACCCATTGCTTAAGAGTCAAAAGGGTAAAGTCAAAAATCCTTGCTTTCTTTGTAAAGACATGCACTTTACTTACATTTGTCCTCTCATGGATGAAGCTTCTAAGTTGTTGGAAGATATTATTGTTTCTTGTCAATGGCTTCCAACAGGTTATCGTAATATGTCTCTTGAACCCCCACTGGTTGATCAAGTGGTCGATTCGATTTCACCCTCGATCGATCCCACTCTTCCGTTGAAGAGTAAAGTTGAAGTGGTCAACCCAAGTCCATCCTTGGTTGATCCCACTCTTCCTTAGGAGATTGAAGTGGTCGAGTCGATGTCATTTCCACCCGACCCTGTTCTTTCATCAAAGAGTGTTAAGACTAAAGTAGTCTCGTTGACCAAATCTTCATCTTGTTCTTCTGTTCTAGTAGAGAATGAACTGAAACCTGCTAAAGTTTTCATGCTTCGTTCTGATTTTTCTCGACAAGAGGAAATTTTGTCTGTTTCGACAGAACCCTCTCCAAGTAGTGAGGTTATTTCCTTTGACTAGAGTAACCTAACAGAGTCTCATCTTCATTTGAGTGTTCCTTTCCAGATAGTTGTGAATGTTACTGCTAGGCGGATTCTTCGCACTATTGTTGACGAAGGGGCTTCTGTTAGTATTCTATCCTCAACTGCTTGGCAAGCTTTAGGTTCACCTCAACATGTGCCATCCACCGATCAGATACTGGCTTTTAATCGAAGACCTACTGCGCCTTTAGGGACCCTTCCTTATTTGCTTATTACATTAGGAGGGAAAACTGTCTGTATTGATGTTATGGTGGTCTAAGGTCCTTTAGATTTTAATCTACTCCTTGGACGTGATTATGTTTATGCCATGAAGGCTGTTGTGTCCACACTCTTTAGAGTTATGCATTTTCCCCATGATGGGAATATTGTGACCAATGATCAGCTTTCTTTTGTTACACCTGACCATCGCATCACTCCTAGTAATTAGACTTCCCTAAATGTGTTGCATGTTCTTGTGGTTCCTTCCCCTTCTTCTAGTTAGCTTCTTCCCATCATAGGTAAAATGGGGGGCATGGCTCTAGTCTATGGACATCATAATGGAGCTAATCCTCTAGCTTTTATGTAATGGGGGCAACCTACCAACCTCTGGATATCATGTTCGGTAGGAGCAGATTCGTGAACATAGTTCCTATTCTGTGTCAAGTTCGTTAAAAAATAAAACAGATCCTTATGAGAAAAGTTCTCATTCTATGTCAAGCTCATAAAAAAATGAAATGGATCTCCTCAAGCATAGTTTACCTTTTGGTTTCAAGCTTGCATAAAAATGAAATCATTCCTGAGTGTAGTTCATTTTCTATTTCAAGCTCATTAAAAAATGAAGTAGGTTTTCTTAAGCATAGCCTTTTGGTTTCAAGCTTGCATAAAAATGAAACCATGTTCCAAGCATAGTTACCTTTCATTTCAAGCTTGTGTAAAAATGAAACAGATCCCCTTCCCTTGAGTCGAGTCTTCACTTTAGTGTTAGAGCTTGAACCTTCTTTTCACCTGCCCGATTCTCATTCTTCCTACCCCCCTGGTGAACATTTTCACATTAGTAACCAGGTTTTTAGGTTGGGTATGAAATAAGAATCGTCAAATGAAACGAAGCTTGGGGGCATGTCGAGCCGCTAGAAACCATGCTAGGGGTAAGCTTTGCTAGCAATCATGTTGGGGGAAGATTCCAACCTCTGTATATCATGTTAATAGGATTTTTCAAGCATACTTTACCCATTGGTTTCGAGCTTGCGTAAAAATGAAACCAATATTCAAGCATTCTTTCAACTGATCTTTGAGCTCATTAAAAACAGTAAGATGGTGTTGAGCTTACTTTTCATTTTTTTGTGCTCTGGTTAAAACATGAAAAGTGGTTTGAGCTTAGTTTATTACTTTTTCGTGCTCTGGATTCAGACATGAAAAAGTCTAATGGAGTTTCCTTTAAAGTCTTTTCAGACTCCCTAAATATGAAAAGATTGTCGAGTACTTGTCTTCTTCATACTCATTAAAGTACTTGAAGAGTTGTCTCTCCGACGGTAGGTTATCTCTTTTTCAGTTCGAATAGACTATTTACGAAAAAGGAACGCTCCAGCCAATCATTACTGGAAGAGTTCTCTAAGGTATTATTTTATACTTTTTGGGGCCTTAGGGACTAAATCATACAAAAAAGGACCCTTTGGAGTCTTCTTCCGTGGTCATTCAGAACCGAGTTAACTTTCATTGGACTAGTTAAATTAAACATTGAGAGACCCTCTTTTGAGAATGAACTCCTCCTCTCTCAAGTTTGTAAAACATATGATTTTGTACTTGTCTTCGGACGAGCTACAATGAGTGTTTGTTACCCTCTTTGAACTTGTAAAAATGAAAAGAGGAACTCATCAACCATGATGGGGAAAATGGGAAAGGAATCATTTTGCAAATAAATGGTAGTAGTTTGTCGTTACCTTTGAACATGGCACTTGTCTGCATATCATTTTAGTCAATTGGGTATTCAGCTGATCTCCATGGTGATCCACTTTCATGAGTCATGTCACTCCTTTGAGTATTTCAAAAGAATGCATTGTCCACCATCGCACTATGTGTTTATCTGGTCTAGTCATACTGCCAAGTCTTTTTTCGTGCTGCCCGATGTTCAAAGGGAAGTTGAAGAAATTTATCTCTGCAGTCAAAACAGTCTCTGTGTCAGTACTTTTGCGTTAGTCCTATGGTTACCTCATTCACATCATTCCAGAACTTTGTTCTAAGTTTTGTGTCGTCGATGTGGGACTCATCATGGCCCTCCTTCGACGAGACTATTCCTGTCGACATCAGCTCATCATCCGGGAAATAGTCTTAGAAACAAAATTTAGTACCTTGAGATCTGTATGCCTCAATGACAGATTCTCTCGCTCTTGACATAGGTTCACATCATTTACCTTTGATTGATAGAATCGATTCGGTGTTCGACATCATGACATCTATTCACACTCAGTAGATTGTACTAGGGTACCTTGGGAATCATTGACATCAATGGTGATCTCCCTTGAACTTGTTAACGGTTCACATCATTGGTCTGTAATCAAGTGATTTCTACCATGTTCGACTTCAAAACATTGTAATCACATGGATAGAATCGTACTTTGTGGAAGACGAGACGAATACCTTGGGTATTTGTTTAGTGCTCATTTCTTTCCCCAGGTTGCGATGGAGTTTTGTATATCTAGCATGGATCCACATTTGTATGGTCATGGCTATGCTCAAATTTGCATATGTATGACATAGATATATGTTGTATGTCTGGTAGCTATGTCCAAGTTTGATTCCTCTATCACATCTATGTTGTATTCTAGTAGCCATGGTTGTTTATTCCTCTCATGGATCTTCCTTGTATTGGTATGCAACCATGAGTTGGTTACATTTGTCTATGAATCAAAATTATTGATGTACTACAGATGCCTACTCGATGACATTCTCACCTCGAAGTGATGACTTTTTCTCTCAAAGCTCTCGCTTATTGTATCCCTCTAAGCCTCATGCTTTGGGGGGGATTATATTATACCCAAATCCTGTCACCAACATGTGATGAGATCCTTAACCCCTATGTTTGCCCTTAATCCCAAAACTTGGAGTGGAAACTTGCTCTGGATGTCAATTCTACTTGAAAAAACCTAGCACCGCGCTTTCCATGTGGCTGATGAGCGGTACCTTATTCAGCACCACCAGTGTCCTGTTATAGAGAAGTGGTGCCACCGTGGAAGTGCTTTGTCTTTGAAGTGGTTCTCACCTAAACTGCTCTGTCATAAGGGAACAAAAGAGGTACCCTGGGTAAAATGGGAAAAAGCGAAGTTTCTCGAGGCTTCTAGATCATGAGCCTCATGTCCTCCCTTATCCCTATCAATATGGGTTAGTTTGAGCTCGAGATCCCCCTTGGTAGGATCTTGGAGCTACCTCACCCACAATTATCTCAACTATCCCTATCCATTGAGCCTTATAAATACAAGCTCATATCCATAGTTAAGGGGGAGAGCTGAATGGTATTGTTATGTTGTTGAATTGACTACCTAGGCCAATCCATTGGAGAGCACAAGAGAGCAAGTTGGAGCTTTTGGGGATGAAGTTTTTGTCTTGTGGAGGAGTTTTTCAACACTAAGGAAATGGTTGTAAGATTCTTCATTCATTCTTAATGCAAAGTTGATTTTCATCCCACACATCTGTTGTTTTGATTTCGCATGTATATGTTACTGGATTCCTTAGTTACCAGTATGGATGTGTACATGATTTTCTGGTATCTTTGATGTTCTTGTTTGTTTGACATGTTTGCAGGTACACAGGTTCATGATCAAAGCAGTATTCTAGGTTTTTACAACATTCAGGGAAGGTCATCATCCTTTGTCGTTCACTCATTTGTTTTGGATCTAAACCATTCAGACCAGAGGAACAGCTTTTGTCCACAGAAGGTGCAATATTTTTTATAACAATTATACAACTTAGTTTCCATTAAAAAAAATTAGGAATAGAGGAATTTTGGGTTAATTTGCTTGGAAAATTGAAAATGGAAAGTGGCCTCAAAACTTATTCTGGTAATAATAACTAAAACAATTTTGCCCAACTTTTCTTACTTCTTTTGGTTTTTTTTTGTTGGTAAGCTCAAGGACTGGTTAAAAAGAATAAGAGACCAAAATTTCAACTCAAAATGTGTTTTGACATACACAGACCAAGCTTTAATTTTACAAAGGACAAAAAATAAGCAATTTCAAAATGCAAACCACCACCTACAAGTTATGACAGTTTCAAAAAAATGTGTCACTTTGGACGTAATAATAGAACAAAATTTGTCTTATCTAGCAATTTCTAATGTCTCTCTTTATCTGTGTGTTTTACTTGGGAATCTTAATTCCACCGAGCACCAAATACTTCCCACAACCATCTCCAATCTGTTAGATTTTTAACATTTAAGCTATATGATCTTAGGATCTTATCTGAGAGAATAACAAGCACATCAATCAATCACATGAGACAATGAACACAAAGATTTTCCTCTGGGAAACCATAAAGGAGAAAACCCCACAACTTCCTCAGAGATAGAATCAGAACCAAAAGTAAAACCCAGAGATAGTAGGATGATCTCCCAACAGCAGTAGCCTCTCTCTCTCTTGTCCCAACTTCTTCTTTCTCTCTCAGTTATGCGCTACAACTGAGTGTGAGTGAATGTGTGATAAATAGAGAAACTCCCCCTCTATTTATACTAATTCTCAACTTGACAATAACTCACTAGGGCCAACTTCTCTAGGAGAGTCTAATAACCCTAGGGCCCCACAACTGCAGGGACTTTAACCATTAATCAATAAGGAGGGTTATACTCTATGACTTTACATGACTTGTTTATATTATTGAATCTCCCGATCAGAACATCGGGGCATGAAATGATTCAATTACATTACAGATACTTCCCAGAATAAACATCGAGGTACAATACATAAGATATACAAGTGAATACATTATGAAGTTACAAATACATCAACACTCCCTCTTAACTAGGAAGGTTTTCTCTTGACACAATTTATCAGCACAAGTCTTCTTCTCTGTATCATCTGGATCATCATCAAGTCATATTCATCTTCAAGTCATCTTCATCATCAATTCTAGATTGTCACTTGATCTGGAGCATCACTGGATCATCATCAAGTCTGGATCATCACTTGATCTGGAGCATCACTAGATCATCATCAATTTTGGATCATCACTTGATCTAGAGCATCACTAGATCATCATCAATTTTGGATCATCACTTAATCTAGAGCATCACTGGATCATCACTTGATGTGGAGCATCACTGGATCATCATCAAGTCTAGATCATCACTTAATCTAGAGCATCATTGGATCATCATCAAGTATAGATGATCACTTGATCTGGAGCATCACTGGATTATCATCAAGTCTGGATCATCACTTTATATGGAGTATCACTGCTGGATCATCACTGGTGCTATCTCAATTCTACTCGTCACAAGAATTTCTACAGAGCCAGCCCTTTTTCATGCTAGTTGTAGGCCTAGACTTCAGGTAGGTCTTCAATGTATTCAACACTTATATCTAACCATGGAATGAACCATGTTAGAAAGGCCCGCCCAGCACTTACATCTGACCATGGGAGGAACACATCCAAGAACCATGTCAGAAAGGCATGCCCAGTACTCACATCTGACCATGGGAGGAACACATCCAAAACCCATGTTAGAAAGGCCCTGCACTTACATCTGACCATGTGAGAACACACCGCATTAGAATGGCTCTGCACTTATATCTGACCATGTGAGAACACACCGCATCAGAATGGCTCTGCACTTATATCTGACCATGTGAGAACACACCGCATCAGAATGGATTTGCACTTATATCTAACCATGTGAGAACACACCGCATCAGAATGGCTCTGCACTTATATTTGACCATGTGAGAACACACCGCATCTGCACTTATATCCGACCTCATCTTGTCAGAAAGGCTTTGCACTTAGATCTGATCTCATCTTGTCAGAAAGGATCTGCACTTACATCCAACCTCATCTTGTCAGAAAGGCTTTGCACTGATCATGTGGGAACACATCCCATAATCACATCATAATATCTCTACAATGATCATGTGGTAACGCAACCCACAATCACATTAGAGCATCTCTACATTTACATCTGACCATGTGAATCTCAGGCTTCCACCATGTTAGAAGGGCCAATGGACACATCAATTTCCTTCGGAGGGAAACTTGATCTAGAGAACACCAAGCTTCTCCTTGAAGTACTCAAACTTTACTCTGGCTAATGGTTTGGTCAATACATAAGTTATCTGCTCGTCCATCACAGCATACTGGAGCTTCACTGCTCCTCTATCCACCATATCCCTGATATAGCGATATTTGATCTCGATATGCTTTGACTTGTCATGGAACACTGGGTTCTTCGACAGCTTCACACAGCTCTGGTTGTCTCAATATATAAAAGTAGCATCCATCTGGAGATCAAACAAGTCATACAGTAGCTTTCTCAGCCACACTGCCTCACAACTAGTCGAACAAGCTGCAACATACTCTACTTCGGCTATACTTATTGCCACATAGGATTGCTTCCTGCTAAAGCAGGAGATCACACCTGATCCCATACTGAAGCAACGTCTTGAAGTTATCTTTCTATCAATGCAACTACCTTCCCAATCCAAATCCACATAACCTTCCAAGTTAATCTTGTAATTCACCTCATACTTGAGCCCATAATCAACTGTACCCTTCAAATACCTCAAAATATGCTTTGCAGCAACCAAGTGAACATGTCTCAGATTCATCAAGAATTGGCTCAATGTGTTCACAGCAAAGCAAATATATGGTCTCGTATTCGTTAGGTACATCAAGGACCCAATCATCTAACAATACATTGTAGCATCAATCGCTTCTGATGAAGCATCACTCAATAGCTTCAGGTTCGATGCCATAGGTGTGGTCATGGCCTTGCAGTCCATCATCCCAAACATCTTCAGGATCTCTACTTCATACTTCCCTTATCTCAGGGAAATTCCATCTACATTCTGCCACACCTCCATGCCTAGAAAATAGTGCATCATACCCAAGTCCTTCATTTCAAACTCGGCAGCAAGCTTCCTCTTTGTATCAACAATCATCCCATCCTCACCTGTCACAAATAGATCATCTACATACAGTAGGAGTATTACTGGGTTCCCTTCTTCAACCTTGTAGTAGAAGTTGGAATCCGCTTTACTCTTGGTAAACCCCAAACTAGATAGGAAGCTATCAATTCTTCCATACCATGTCCTGGGTGCCTATTTCAAACCGTACAGGGCTTTCTTTAGCTTACACACATGAGTCTCTCTATCATGTGTCTCAAACCCAAGTGGCTGCTCCACATATACTTCCTCTTCTACTACACCATTCAAGAAAGTTGTCTCGACATCCATCTGGTGTACTTTCCACTTCATTACTACAGCTAAAGCAAGTACTGATCTGATGGAAGTATATCTAGCTATAGGAGCAACAATCTCTTCATAATCTATTCCTTCTTTCTGGGGGAAACCACGAGCCACAAATCTTGCTTTATATTTCTCTATGCTACCATCTGCATTATGCTTGATCTTATAGATCCATTTGGAAGTTACAATAGAATTCCCCTCTGGTCTTGGGAAAACATCCCAAACATCATTCTTCATGATCGATTGATACTCTTCGATCATAGCATCCTTCCATTATTTATTTTATGTCGCTTCTTCATAGTTGGAAGGTTCTTTATTGATGAAGTCACATAATAAGGCTACATAACCAGAGCAGGACCTAGTTCTTTTCCTTTCTCTATGTATTTCTTCTAGAGCCCAATATCTTTCTGCAACTTGGATAGCTTCTCATACCCAAGCAGGTTTTCTCTTGTGAGGATTCTTTTCTTGAGGTGGATCTATAGGTTCTTGAGGTTCTTCTATTTCTCGATCTTCTTCTGGAATTGCTTCGTTCATGGTTGTGTCATGAATTCTGGGTACTTCTGTTTCTTCATGTTCTTCACCAGGTCTCTTTCTAGATTTGTTGTAAGCTGAGTCTTCATCAAATGTTATGTCCATGCTAATGTCGATCTTCTTGAATCCTAGGAAGTATATTCTGTAAGCCTTCAAGCTTTCAAAGTATCCCACAAATATACCCTTCCTTCCTGAAGGATCTAAGTTTGTCCTCTTTTCTTTCGGAATGTGTATGTACACTAGATAGCCAAATATTCTAAGATGACTGACTTCTAGTTTCTTGTCAAAAAACACTTCTTCAGGTGTCTTGTTCTCGAGTACTCTATGTGGAGTACGGTTATGTACATACACAATTGTTCTAGCAACTTCTTCCCATAGATGCATGGGAAGATCTTGATCATGAAGCATTGCCCTTGCAGCTTCCATGATTGTTCTATTCTTTCTTTATACAACCCCATTTTGCTGTGGATTATATGGAGTAGTCAACTCTCTCTTAATCCCTGAATCTTTGCATAATTCCTTGAATTCATTTGATGTGAATTCTCCACCATTGTCTAATCGAAAAATCTTGATCTTCTTTTCTGTGTAGTTTTCGATCAAGGTTTGGAATTCCTTGAACTTGCTAAATACTTCGTCTTTGTTCTTCATGAAGTATATCCATGTTTTGCTAGACAAATCATCAATGAAAGAAACATAGTATACATACCCGCTTAATGAACTGGATGACATCGAACTGCATACATCGGAGTAAATGATTTCCAAGATTCCTTTAGCCTTGCTTTTGCTACTTGGAAATGTCTTCTTTGTGTTCTTTTCTTTCACACATCCCTTGCATACTCCTTCATGTTTTGCTTGCATTTCTGGAAGACCTTCAACAGCTTTGCTTGCAAGTGGTAGTGCCCTATAGTGCACATGTGCAAGCCTTCTATGCCAAAGTTCATTTGGCTCTACTGAGTCATGTACCAAACATTGTTCTGGTTGGCCCTTCAATTTGTATAGTCCTCCCTCTTGTTCTCCAATTACTACTGCATCGTCAATAGTCTTTCCTTTTGGACACATGATGACTTGGCCATCTATAAATGCAACTCTTATGCCTTTTGCATCTAATGCAGAGATGGAGAGAAGGTTCTTCTTTAGTCCTGGTATGAATAGGACATCCTTCATCTTCATAGACTTTCCAGATTCTAATTTGTAGGAGGATTCTCCACTACCTTTTATTGGATATTGGTAGTCATCCCCAAGTTTCACCTTATCGGGTGATTCATGTTCTGATAGTTTCACTAATGATTCTTTGAATCCAGTCATATGTTTGGAAGCCCCACTGTCTATAAGCCAATCATTGATTCCATGTGTGATGTTTCCCGTGAGAGCAGAAATCAAGACATATTCTTCATCACTTGAAGAATCATCATTGTATTGTTTGATTCTCTTCTTGGAAGGCTCATCATCTTCTGCAGCATGCGCATGATGTCTTTTCTTGTTTCCCTTCCTCTTTAGAGATCTATCTTTGTTTCTATGAAAATCTCTTGCAAGGTGGCCTCTTTCATCACATGTATAGCAAATGAACTTAGACAACTCTTTAGACTTTCTAATGTTACTCTTCTGGTGAGAGTGCTTACCTCTATGATGGTTTGTTATACTTTTCTTGGATTGTACTGTGAGAATTTGATCTTCACTTCCCATCTTTTCTTCTCGTGCTAATATTTGAGCTTATTCTTGTGAGCATTCCTCCCACAGTCTGTTAAACTTGACTAGATTCTTTCTGGCACATATCCCTTGAATGAAAGAGTCCCAAGCCCTAGGGAGACCATTCAAGGTGGTCATCACAATTTCTGCATTCTCTACTTCTTCATATACCGCTTCCAGTTGTTCCTTGATCTGAGAGACCTTTGTAAATTAAGACTAGATGGTCTCTACATTTTGGATCTTTACATTCTTCAATTGGTTTCTCAGAGTCATCTTCCAGTTTATGTTCTTCCCTTCAAATAGCTTGGTTAGAGCATCAAACATCTCTTTAGGCATCTTTAGGGAGGACACCTATGGTATGAGGTGATCCTTGATTGAATCATCAATAATCCTCTTAGCCATGACCAATTTCTTCTTGTGTAAGGCCTTAGCCTCATCTCCCTCTGGAACTGGAACCTCTTCATTGATATAGGAGTCCAACTCATTTTCTTTCAGGACCAGGGAGATCCTATACTTCCAGGCTCAGAAGTTTTCAGCTCCCTCAATATTTTCATCAAGCTTGGTATGATGAGACATCTCAACAAAGAACCTCAAATGGAAATACAAAACATTTAGATCATACCAGGTTAAGATGTCCAAACTAGATCTAGAGCTGAATTTCGGTAGAGTTGGTTCAAGAGCAGATTAGGGTTTGACTTTCCTGGAGTTCTACCAAACCAAAAAACTTTGATCTTGATCTCTAAACTTCGATTTTGGGGAGGAGATCAATCCCGGCCTGGGCTAACTCAAAAATTCCACTTTTGTGGAAATCCCTAAGTTCTCGCAGCAGTGTTAGGTGAAAAACTGAAAATGCTCATAATCATATTCTGCTTCGACAAAAAGATGCACCTTGGAGAGGAGAGTCAGCCCAACCTTCTTTTGCTGAAAATATGTGGAGAGAGATCCAAAAATTAGGAAGCCCTAGTTTCCGTAGCTACGTAGTGTCTTCTTCTTAGGTCAGATCCGATACCATGTTAGATTTTTAACATGTAAGCTATATGATCTTAGGATCTTATCTGAGAGAATAACAACCACAACAATCAATCACATGAGACAATGAACAAAAATATTTTCCTCAGGGAAACCATAAAGGAGAAAACCCCGCAACTTCCTCAGAGATAGAATCAGCACCAAAAGTAAAACCCAAAGATAGTAAGATGATCTCTTGACGGTAGTAGTCTCTCTCTCTCTCTTGTCCCATCTTCTTCTTTCTCTCTCAATTATGCACTACAACTGAGTGTGAGTGAATTTGTGATAAATAGAGAAGCTTCCCCTCTATTTATACTAATTCTTGACTTGACAATAACTCACTAAGGCCGACTTCTCTAGGAGAGTCTAATAACCCTAGGGCCCCACAACTGTAGGGAGTTTAACCCTTGATCAATAAGGAGGGTTATACTTTATGACTTTACATGAATTGTTTATATTATTGAATCTCCCAATTGGAACATCGGGGCATGACATGAGTCAATTACATTATAGATACTTCCTAGAATAAACATCGGGGTACAATACATAAGATATACAAGTGAATACATTCCGAAGTTACAAATACATCAACACAATCATGGAACATATTCATAAGTTAGAACTTTATTTTACCATATCCACATTAAATTGGGTCATATAAATAATAAATGTGAAGAAAATAAGGTGGCATTGGTTCATGGAGACACTTGGTTGTTGTTCTTCATGCACATTGTTTGGATTTCCATTTCCCTACACATCTTTTTTTTTTTAAATTCATGTGAGTTGTCTGGTTTTGGATTTGCATGCCCATTCATAATTCCATCATCTTGCACACTATTTGTGTGTTCATTTCCATGCACATGTTTCTGCAAATCTTGACGTTCTCAATCCAATGTAAATATGTATTTGTTCAACTCGGCCTTCAGAGAGTCATTTTCCTCCTCCAAACACTTTTTATCCTTGGCTAGGTTTGAAAGTTGGAACTGTGAAATAACTAATTGACAATATTTTTCCACTTCCATGGCCCCTGTCATGTCCCTATTCCAATAGGTCTACTAGTTGACAATGTTTCACCCACCTACTAGTTCCCTAGGTTGGAGGAGCAGGTATTAAATATTGCAATAAGGGAGCTATGGGACCCAAGAGAACCTTAGTTTATTATTTACACATTAATTTGTGTCATACAAATAATAAATATGGAGAAAATAAAGTGGCATTGCTTCATAAGGACATTTGGAGGTCCATGGGGGCCTTAGGTGGCTAGATTCCTCCTTACCCATGTCATGACTTAACCCCAAATTCAAAATTATGAGTGATGGAATGTTCTTGAAAGGTGAATATTCATAAAATGACATATCATGAGCTCAAGTATTTGAATGGGTGAGGAGGAGTAACTCCCCATAGAAAAGGAAGAGTCTAGGAAGAAACTAGGTGCCATGTGGAGCTAGATTCCCTGCGCTTTATGACAACAATGATGGAATATTATATGACAAGTCATAAATCATTGCAGACCTATGAAAACCTGAAATTTTAGGGCTAAAAATATCCTCTAAGAGGGCACTCTTGGGACTAGTTGGAAACCATTCGAATTTGGTGGAAGATGAAGGGTTGAGGAGAAGGCCAAGTGGCATGGAGGTTACTAAACATCAAGGATGAGGTGGAGGAATCCTATGGGAATGGATTCGACCTTGGAGGACCTTAGGAGGTTTATAAAAATATGTCATGAGGAATGGAAATGTATTTTTATCATTTTTGAATTTGCCTTTGGCATTTGGAGAGCATTAGTTTGTCCTTTGCACGGTAAGTGCACACTTACCCTGCCAGTGAGCTAATTTCGAGAGAGTGAGATTCTCATCCAAGTTGGAAATGGGAGAGGCTATTCATACCTATCATTTGGATATTCATGGAGTTTTTTATAGTATATAGGATTCTGTTGTTGTTCGTGCCCCATCTCTCCTCCCATTCTCTCAATTTCAACTTCCATATTTCCATGTTTTTCTATGAAGGCGCACTTGTGTGAATGGTGGTTGTGCCCCATTGAGTTCCGTTAATGCCCAAGCATGGGTGAATGATTTATGTATCTGTAATATGTCCCTAATATTCTCTTTAATTCGAAATTAGATGAAATACATATGCAAATGTCCACATTTCCAAGCTTTCTTGTGACTAGTTTCCATGTGATGATTTTCCCTTTCAATGGAGATTGTATATCTGATGTATATTGAAACTTGGGTCAATGTTATACGATTTTAGAGATATATTCAAGTTATTTCTATGTTCTATATTAATATTTATCTATTATGAACTATTATATGCACCATTTATGAGTCAAAGTTGAGCTTTTATGTGTCATTTCCCTTAAGCAAATATCACTGAAATTATGCATTCAAATATGAAGCTTTAATCCTTTGTTTCAGAAATTTTAACCACATATAATTATATTAAATTAAGTCTAATTACAGTCCCCATACTCTTTTATGAAATTTGGGAGGTTTTCATAGGAGTTGGAGAGCCATTTCTGCCCACACCCTAGGGAGAATTGCATCATAAATTTATAGTAATTTTGCCCTTTTTCCATCATGCCCAAATCAAGTTGAATATGTATTTGAAATATCATAAAAACATAATAGATTCTATTTAATATTACTAATTCTCTCCACATCAGTCACTACCAAATTCGAGACCCTCTTGAGCCATTCAAATTCCCCACAGTCAAAACTAGTCAAGACAAATTTTCCAAAATGCTGCCTTTGTTGGGGATTTTCGAATTGGGACATTACAAGTGATAATAGAGCATGATATTGGAGCCTTATATATATTTCTATTCATTTTTTCTGATTCTGACCTCCCTCCCTGAGAAACTAATACTAGAGACCTTAATAGTGAAAAGGAAGGAAGTGGAGAGGTTAGTTATTTTTACAAGAAGATTAAGGAAAATATAGAACTGGGAGATATGGATGACAAATAAAAAATGAGGACCTTAATATATTTATTAAATAATATCTTGAAGGTATGACCAAAATTTTTATGCAAGGATTCGAATTGTTGGCTAGCCAACTTGGGAGCAATTCACCACCCGGGAGTAGTAGTAGTACACCCCATCATGAGGGGAAGACCCATGGAGAAACCATTTTTTTGAAGACTGGACCTAATAACATACCTAATGAGTTCAAAAATCAGAATGGACCTGCAATACCCAAGTTTTTAGAGTCCAAAGAAGACCCTTACACCACCTATGATGTTAGAGAAGCAGCAAATGATTAGCAACAATTCAGTGATGAATGTAGGAAAGTCCTAGCTTTTTATTAGTTCATTAGAGATTCTCTTCAGTTCAAGCAAGGAGGAAATGGGAATATGAAATATCATATTGACCATGAATTAAAATACACCATCAGAATATTAACCATTCCTTCCTTTGATGGTTCCTCAAAAATGCCTACTAGTGCTTGGTTGCAAAAATTAAGTGTATATTTCCAATTGAATCCTATGGTTGAAGAAGATGCATTGAAAATGGCCATTCTGAATCTTGAAGGGGAAGCTATTTATTGGTGGTTCCACGTTCTTAGAACCTTGGTACATTATCATATTTTATCTTATGATGGTTTCTCCTATGCATTGATGGAGAGATTTGAGAGGAAAGACTTTGAAATTCCTTTAAAAGAACTAGCACAATTGAAGCAAGTAGGAACTCCTGAAGCATATATGTTAGAGTTTGAAAATATTTCAGTAATGGTTTCTGATGTATCTATGGCTATTTTGGTTTTATTTTTTATTGAAGGATTGACAGAACCTTTGAGAGGGCTAGTGAAATCCCACAAGACAACCACATTGAAGGATGGCATGAATTTGACAAGGGATTTGTAGAATGTGTTGCCAAGAACCAAATACCCTCCTAATCCAAATTTCTCTTCCAAGTTCAAAGAAGGTAAGAAACCATGTAAAAAGGAATCCTATACCAAATAAAATAAAGGAGTACCAATCAAATAAGATCTTAGAAGAAAGAATCTATGTTTTACATGCCAACAACCTTGGGTCCCAGGACATAGATGTGCCAAGGGGAAGGCACACTACATTGACGTTTTTTATGAAGATGATGAAGAAGAGGAGGAGAAGGAAGAGGCATGAATTGAATACCAAGAAGAAGGGTATCAAAAAGCAGAAGAGGAAGAAGAAGAACCCACTCTTGATACTGGAAAAATTGCAGCACTTTTGGGTGTACCTAGATTCCACGCCTTAATGCTCAAAGGCATCATACAAGGCCAAAAGGTCATGGTTTTGGTGGATGGTGGAGCCACTCACAACTTCATAGATGTAGCCTTGGTGGAGAGGATAAATTTACAATATAAAACTTTTGATGGTTTCACTTTCATCATTCCAGGTAACAATTCTATGGACTGCACTAAATGGATTCCAAAGCTTCAAGTTACTCTAGGAAATCATACTATCATTGAAATTTTTTATGTAGTGAATGTGGCTGATACAAATGTGGTTTTGGGAGTAAAATGGTTGTATTCTTTAGGGAATCATCAGTTAATTATCAAGTCCCTGAAATAATGTTCAAAAATTCATAAGGGAAAACCATCTTGTTGAGGGGAATGCACACTTACCCAAATCAAGTGGTGTCCTCTCACGGCATGAGGACTATCTTGAGGCATGGAGATATAGAATGTGATTCTGAAGGTTTAATTACATATCCTAAACCTCACTTGAACATTTCCAAACATCCTAAGGAGATAGAGCAACTATTGAGTAAGTATTAGAAGGTTTTTGGAGACCATCCCCTAGGAAGACCACCAGATAGAGGTGTTGAGCATATCATTGAGTTAGAGATAGGAACACAACCTATAAAAATACAGCCCTATAGGAACCCCAAAAGGATTCTATATGGTATGGAAGAGGCCATCAAAGAACTCCTGGATTTGGGTCTCATAAGGCCTAGTTCTAGCCCATCTACTTCTTCAGTTGTTATGGTAAAAAAGAAAGATGGAGCCTTGAGAATGTGCATTGATTTTAGGGAATCAAACAATAAGACAACAAAGAATAGATACCCCTTCCCAAGGATTGATGAGCTCATGGATGAGCTCCATGGGTCCAATTTCTTTTCAAACATTGACCTTAGATATGGTTATCATCAAATTTGAATAAGAGAAGAAGGCATACAAAAGACTACTTTTAGATGCCACTATGGTCACTTGGAGTTTGTTTCCATGCCCTTTGGCTTGACAAATGCACCAGCCACATTCCAATCATGCATGAGCAACATATTCCATAAGAAACATTGTAATTTTATACTTGTTTTCTTTGATGACATTCTTATTTACAGTAAAACTTCGAAGGAACACTTGCGTCATCTAGAAGAGGGATTAAAAATTCTGCATGATCAATATTTGTTTGCTAAGATGTCAAAATGTGAGTTTGGTTTGACATAGCTCTTGTATTTTGGAAATATCATTAATCAATATGGTGTGAAGGTTGACATGGATAAACTAAGAGCCATTTTAGAGTGGCCTTGTCCCAAAAGTCTCACTAAATTAAGAGGATTCAGAATTTGCACCTACTATAGAAAGTTTGTGAAGGGGTTCTCCCAACTCACTTAAGCTCTCACTAATTTGAAAAGAAATATGCTTTCCAATGGCATGAAGGGGTTGGAGAATATTTCCAAAGAATGAAGGAGGTAATACACAATTGTCCTATTCTAGCCTTTCCTGATTTTTCTAAACCATTTGTCTCGAAATGTGATGCATCAGGACAAGGTATTGGAGCTATCCTAAAACAAAGATAATGCCAAATAGATTTTTTAGATTATGAAGCTACATCCATATGAGAGGATTTAATCCCTATATGATAAAGAAATGTTGGTCGTTATGCATGCTTTGATCAATTTAGACAATACTTGGTGGGAAACAAATTTGCAGTCAAAACTGGCCATAACAACTTAAGGTACTTCCTCACTCAAAATGATTTAAATGAAAAGCATAAAAGGTGGGTGAGTAAGATTCAAGAATTTTAATTTGATATTGAATATGTGAAGGGGAAAAATAATGTGGTAGTTGATGCCTTATCTAGAATACCTTCTATTTCTCTAGTCGATGTCGCAGAAAATTGGAAAGCCACATTAGAAGTAGAATATGCTAAAGATAAATTTTCTTGTAAAATTTTTGATGGGACTAACCATGATGATAGGTATAAGGTGTTGGAAGGAATCATTTACTACAAATTTAGAATCTATTTGGTCCCTAATTCGAGTTTGAAAGAGGAAATTTTT
Source organism: Pseudotsuga menziesii (assembly GCA_001517045.1). NCBI lineage: Eukaryota > Viridiplantae > Streptophyta > Pinopsida > Pinales > Pinaceae > Pseudotsuga > Pseudotsuga menziesii. The sequence continues at coordinate 566,958 of LPNX010984160.1, read as the reverse complement.
AAAAAATATCATGGTTCTCCGCTAGCAGGTCACCCCAGTTTCTTCAAAACATACCAAATGTTGAGAGAAATATTTGCATCGAAAGGGTTGAAGGCTGATGTTTTGAAATATGTTAATGAATTCCCCACATGTCAGGAAAAAAAAGTGTAGCACACTCATCCAGCTGGTCTCTTACATCCCTTGCCAATTCCAACACAAAAATGGGCAAGCATTTCCATGGACTTCATCACTAGTTTGCCCAAAGTTTTTGGTAAGGATTGCATATTTGTGGTGGTGGATAGACTCACTAAATTTGATAATTTCTTTGTTGTTACTACCACATTCACTCCTGCACAAGTGGCTGAACTATTTTTTTAAGAAGTTTTCAAATTGCATGGGCTTCCTAAGAGCATTGTCAGTGATAGAGATATCATATTTTTTAGTGCATTTTGGAAAGAAATCTTCAAAATGGTGGAGAAAAATTTGACACCTAGCACAAGATATCATCCCAAAACTGATGGCTAAATAGAGAGGGTGAATCAATGGTTGGAAGGCTACTTGAGGAACTATGTAAGTGGACAGCAAAAAGCATGGATAAAATGGTTGCATTTGGGTGAGTTTTGTTACAATACTACTTTCCATATGTCCATTGGCATGTCTCATTTTAAATAAATTTATGGATATGATGCATTCACTTTTATTGACCAAATTTTTTGTGATAGTAGAGCTCCAAAGGATAAGGATTGGATTGAATACATTCAAGAAAATTTGTAAGTCTTGAGAGATAACTTGCAGGTTGCTCAAAATCATCAGAAACAATATGCAGATAAACATAGAATAGAAAGATACTTCCAAGTGAATGACTTGGTGTATTTGAGATTGAAACCCTAAAAAAAACCACCATAAAAGGTAAAGGTTTAGAAAATATCAAACGAATATTTTATGGTCCCTACAAGGTGATTCGAAAAGTAGGAGAAGTGGCCTATCAATTGGAGATTCACATGGGAAGAAAAAATCATAATGTATTTCATGTTCTTGTCAAATGAAGGTTATAGGGAAGCACATTTAAGTTTTAAATACTTTACCACCTTTGTATGATGAAGCACAACTTGTTCTCATTCCCCACAAAATCTTGAGAACAAAGGAGAGAAGGCTATGAAGTAGAACAATAAAAGAATATTTGGTACAATGGAAGTATTTTCCTAGTGAGGAGGCCACTTGGGAAGATGAGAAAATTTTGCACAATCCAAATATGTCATTGCTTGAGGACAAGAAATATTGCATGGGGAGGACTGTCATGTCCCCATTCCAATAGGTCTACTAGTTTACAATGTTTCACCCACCTACTAGTTCCCCATGTTGGGGGAGGAGGCATTAAATATTGCAATATGGGAGCTATGGGACCAAAGAGAATATTAGTTTATAATTTACAAATTAATATGGGTCATACAAATAATAAATATGGAGAAAATAAAGTGGCATTGCTTCATAAGGACATGTGGAGGTCCATGGTGAACTTGGGTGGCTAGATTCCTCCTTACACATGTCGTGACTTAACCCCAAATTCAAAATTATGAGTGATGAAATGTTCTTGGAAGGTGAAGAGTCATAAAATGAAATATCATGACCTCAAGGATTCGAATGGTTGAGAAGGTGTAAATACCCATAGAAGAGGAATAATTTAGGAAGAAACTAGGTGCCATGTGGAGCTAGATTCCCTACGCTTTATGACAACAATAATGGAAGATTCTATGAAAATTCAAACCTAATTACATACCTATGACAACTTGACATTTTAAGGCTAAAAATATCCTCCAAGATGGCGCACTTGGGACTAGGTGGCATCCATTCGAATTTGGTGGAAGATGAATCGTTGAGGTGAAGGCCAAGTGGCATGGAGGTTACTAAACATCAAGGATGAGGTGCACACTTACCCTGCTAGTGAGCCAATTTAGAGAGAGTGAGATTCTCATCCAAGTTGGAAATGGGAGAGACCAGTCAGAACTCTCATTTGGAGCTTCATGGAGTTTTTTATTGCATATAGGAGGCTGTTGTTGTTTGTGACCCATCTCTCCTCCCATTCTCTCAATTTCTACTTCCATATTATCATGTTTTTATATGAAGGCGCACTTGTGTGAATGGTGGTTGCGCCCCATTGAGTTCAGTTGATTCCCAATCATGGTTGAATGATTCATGGCTCTATAATATGTCCCTCATATTCTTTGTAAGTCAAAATTAGAAGAAATACATATGCAAATGTCCACATTTGCAAGCTTTCTTGTGACTAGTTTCCATGTGATGATTTTCCCTTTCAATTGATATTGTATATATGATGTATATTGAGAATTGAGTCAATGTTATATGTTGTTAGTGAGATATTGAAATTATTTCAATGGTATATATTCATATTTCTCTATTCTGAACCAGTATATGCACCATTTATGAGTCGAACAATGAGCTTTTATGTGTCATTTCCCTCAAGCAAATATCACTGAAAATATGCATTTGAATATGAAGCTTTAATACTCTGTTGTAGAAAAATTAACCACATATAATGACAGTAAATTAAGTCTAATTAAATTCCCCATACTCTTTTCTGAAATTTTGGAGGGTTTCATAGGAGTTGGAGAACCATTTTTGCCCACATCTTAGGGGGAATTGCATCATAAATTGCTAGTAATTTTTCCATTTTTGTCATCATTACAAAATAGAGTTTTAGATGTATATGGCCTATCATAAAACCATAATAGATTCTATTGAATGTTCCTAATACTCCCCACATCAGTCCCTACCAAATTTGAGACCCTCTTGAACCATTCAAATCCCCCACAGTCAAAACTAGTCAAGACAATTTTTCCAAAATTCTTCCTTTGTTGGGAATTTTTGAATTAGGACATCACAGCCCCACAAAATTCAAGTTATTTCTTGAAAAAATACAAATCCCTTTCCAACTCCCCTATTCTTCCCTTAATATGCACATGTTCTTCTTCCGAAACTTGTTTTCTTCTCTCTATTTCGGATTTTTTCCTTTGCAACGAATGTAAGTTTATCTTGTAAATATTAGCTAACTTTCTAACCATGGTAGAATGTTCACACTGTATATCAAAGAGTCGACCATATTTTTCCACTGCAACATTTAAAAGTTGTCTTTGTAACATAGCTATTTGTTTTTTGTTGTTCACCCTTGTAAGCAAAATCCTTCAATTATTCAAAAGAATACTTCTTTAACATTAGACTTTCTTACAATTCCTTATTTGTGGAGGACTGTAACATCAAGTTTTGATGTAAAGTCTCTTTTTCTTATTTGAGGTGGTGGGAATCATTTGATAATTTATTAATGTCTACTTTGATTTCACTCAGCTGAGTAGCCACTTCATCATTTGTTTATTTTGTTGATGCCAAATTAGTCTACAATTCCAGTGTATGGATTTCTAGGTACAACACTCTCTAGTCACTCTCCAAACATTTTGCTGAAATTTCTTGAGATCTCTTTGTTTCCTCGTTGACATTATGAACAACGAAATTTGTCTCATTCCCAAGAGAATCATTCTCTCTTTTCAATGCTAAATTCATTTTTTTTATTTTCTCCATTCTTTTTCAACAAGTCCAAGTGCTTCTCCTCCAACTCTATATATTTATGGGAAAACTCTTTGCGGCCATTTGTTGCAATTGTGGTGGTTTAATAGGCTCCCCAATATATTCTCTCACAATACTTGTAGCTTCTTTAGAACCATTTGAAGTATTTTCAACAAAATAACCTTCAGTTATATATAATATGACCACCCTCACCCAGTTGCACACGACCCCTGAACCAATATGTAATTAACACGGGTCCATACAAATTAGTATTTCCAAAAACCGTTTTCAAGGTTAATTATAATAGTTGACTACAACAAACTCATTATTGATACTAGAGAGACATATGCAACAAGAGGACCTTCTAATTCAACACTAGAACCATCAAAAAATGGCATGTAGCTAGACTACCTGCACAACCAAAATGGATCATAGCATGTCTGCAACAAAATAACTATATATGTTGTTCCTAAAATGCTAAACAACCAAAAGGGCCATCTCCACATTCCCTAACAAGGAAAATATATGTGGATGATGTTGCTTGTTGAATTAGAAACAAAGCCAATTTGGTAAAAGTTTGTTTGAAGTGAAAGCAAAGTAAAAATGAAGAACTTGGAGTACAAGGAAATTCAACCTAAAAATGTTTCATCCAAGAATAAGTGCCATGTGTTAGCTACTTAGGTAGTGAGTAACTTATTCTCCAAGCAATCTCTAAAATGGGGAGCACTACTCATGTAGACAAAACAATCTAAAACTAAAACATCAAGAAAGTTACAAATTACTAGGTCAATGTATAAACATGAAACTGTCACATGGGAAATCCCCCGCAAACGTTGATTTTAAAACCAACAAAACCCTCCTTTTTCCCTAATTCTTGGATTTCTCAAATAAAATGAGATGTAACAGTGATGTTGTTCATAATAAATGGTGATCTCATTCGTGGGTTAGAGGGAGGGGAAAAAGCTACTTTCAATTATTCGTGTGTAGGGATCATGTTTTTTTAGTGTACTAATGTGCTCTCCCAGGATTATGTTCAATGGTGCACCCCAGGCATGTCACCATAACTCTATACAAAAACTCATATACATTGCATGTGACAATATTTATAACTCTCCATGAAAACCAATACCTAGTCTTCGATAGAGATAGAGAGACAATATTGGTGCAGTGGACTAATCTTCGAATTCTATATGTTCATGGCTGCTTTGATTTAAAAGAGTTGCCAAAGTATGGAAACACTGGTATCTTTGGAGATGTTGAGAACAGACAAATGTGTGAAGTTGAAGAGAATACATGGGTTGGTGTGTTTTGAAAAGCTTTGAACCCTCAATCTTAGAATGGTTGTGAAGTATGGAAACATTGGTGTCTTTGGAGGCATTGAACTCATCGGATTGTCTGAAGTTGAAGAGCATACAATCGACAAGTATTTGTTGAAGGGTGCTCTGAGTTAGAAGATGTGCCAAGTATGTGAACATTGATATTTTTGGACAAGTTTTACATGTCCCAATTTGTGAAGCTACCTCATGGATATGTATTCTCAACCATAAAAGACATTGGCAAAAACTACCTCAGTATTGCAAAAAACTAAGGAGAATAAATTTGTTGAATACAAATTGCACACACAGAAACCTATGTTGCAAATACAATGGAAGAGATAATACTGGGCCTGATTTTAATCCCAAAATAATAAAGGTAACACAAACTATACAAATTTCTATTGCAAAAGGATGTTAAAACTGTTGTTTGACATAATATAATAGTAGGTCCCAAAGTTGATATTTTCCTGGCTAGATCTACCAAGGAAGAAGATGAACAACGTTACAATTTACCATGTGAATTGAGGAATATTTAAGATTGAGTTTATAGTTGTTGAATAAACCCCCATTTTTGTAGTCGTAGCGTTGGCAAGTGCGAAGTGCATTTTGACATTTTTTGCTTTCTCAACTTTGCTTTAAATTCTTTGATTTTAAAAGTCAAAAGAAAATTCAGTATTGAATATCCTGACTTTGAATCCAATTCTTAAAGCTCGGGAAGACAATCTAGATTTTAAGCCTTGAAAGGCCTAAAATATTTGCATGAAAGTTGGGTTAGAGAGAGGGAGAGGTAGAGAGAGTAGTACACGATCAGAGTTTCCTCGGGCATTTGCATGTACCGTGGAGACGCCAATTTCAGAGTTCTTTAATCCTGCAATTCTTTTTGTAATATTTTGTTCTCATATATTAATGATCCACAACATTGTTTCAAGCAATCCACTTCGGTTTGCTTCAGATTTTCCTTGAAAAGAATTCCAAGAAGTTTTAATTTCATATAAAGTGAAAAAAAAATTAATTTTTATCATAGCTGAAGTTAATGTCATTGAAAATGAATCATCATTATCACGATTCAAAAAAAAAATGCCATAAAAAATCCCCCCAAAGATCAAGATTTCTAAATCATTCTCCTAAACCAAGATTTTTGAATCATTGAGTATTGTATTTTATAGTATCAATACAATGAATGAATAAAGTGTGTGACATAACCTTTCTTTTATATTTTGGAACCACATTTCAACTTGCCATGGGTGGAGATTGAACCATTTGGCCAAGGCTTATGCATATCAATAACTTGCAAAGACCCAAAATCAAGCAAAAATATGTGAGCAAATTAAGATGATAATCCAGTGGATTATATCGACTTACAAGATTGAAGGTCATCCAGAGGCTTATCAGTGCCTCCAATGATTCCCAAGAAAAGATACTCCCCATCACTATTCCTGCTCGCTACGCCCCGCGTGCGCCTATGCCCTCCAATCAGCCCGAAGGAAAACCAACTCTAAATCTGCGATGATAATCCAGTGGATCAAATCGTCTTACTGAGAAGCATCCCAATAAAGCGGGCTCACTGTAAAATACATGGGTCGCTTCCCCTTTCCCGTCCCCTAGATTGGTCGGGATCAAATCTCTGTGACGTCGTGTCGAGCCAGACAGGGCCCAACAGTAGTTGCAGCCACAACAGGTAGTGATTCTGACGAAGTTCGTGCAGGAAAACGCATCTACATTTAAGGAGGTCGTCCAGAGGATTATTAGTGCCTCCGATGATGCCCAAGACAAGACACTTCCCATCACTATTCTTGCTCGCTACGCCCCTCGTCCGCCTGTGTCTGCCAATGAGCCCGAAAGCTTGTCTCTAACCTTCTTTATTGGGATTCTTCTCAATAAGTCGAATAATTATGACTATGGTGATGACATTCTGTTGTTTATAGCGTTGGTTGTCGTGTTATTAAGGATGAAAGCTTCTTTGAAATATCTCTTTGTTCCACAAATTCAAATTATCACAAAACCCGTTCAAAATTCCCTCCTCGCTCGAACTTGCATTGAGACTTATGCGCATCTTCCCGCTGGAATTCACGTGGGTCTCGTTTTTTTTATCTCTGTTCATCCTAAAAAAAATCATGGAAGGGACATCCTAATAAATTGCTGCAATTGTATGATCCTGAAGCAATTGTCTTGCAACAACGTATTTATATTCTTGGAGCTAGCAATTCACCTTATCTTTCAACCAACGAATTTGGGATATGGATAAACATTTTTATGCTCTTAATGATATTCATTGTCTTGGTTTAGTTGACTCCAAGATTGGGTTGGTTGTGGATCCACTTTTCTTGGATCTAGTTGTAACTCCTTTCGTTTTTATGAAAGTAGAGCATTATGTATAAAAAAGAGAGAATAGAAGAATGTGATTCATAATAGATTAGATGGGAGATTAGAGAGGTAGATTTAGAGTAGAGGTTGCAGGTTGCGAGGGGTTGAAGAGTGATACCATGATGTAATTTCTTCATGTTGGAATAAAGAAGCTTTTGTAGCAGATTGTGAGCTTATTGTCACAGTCTTTCTTGGTGGCATATGCCAAGGGAGGAAAAGACCCCTCCTTATGGTATATAATGCCTTAATTCCCCGTTTTCAGTTGTAGATTTGTGTGTGTGTTATTTTAATTTCTCTATTTCCAATTTTCACAAGGATTTACGGATTTTTGGTTTATGAGAGTATTTCATTGCAAGTGTGTGTTGGACTAGAATCTTTTTGGAATTGATATCACCAATTTGAAGGTTGGCAGGGATTATAGCACTTTGTTGATATAGCTATGCTGGAAAATATTTGATTCTAGAGGATATTCATTTTTTTGAGGGTTTCCCTTGATTTGATTTAATTGGTAGTTTCTTTTGGAGTTAGTATCAAAAGTCCAAAGGCTCACAGATGATCTAACATCTTACTTACATAGCTATGTTGCAATAGTATTGGTTCCAAAGTATTGTAGAATTTATTTGAAGAATTGTTCAGATTCTCTTTGGTGTGTTAATAGCTTCTTTTTGGACTAACATCAGCAGTTCAAAAGCTCACAAATAGTTTAAGCACTCTACTCATGAAGCCATGCTGGATAATGCTTATTTTCAAAAGAAGTGTGATTGATGTGTGAAGATTTTACTTTAAAAGTGTGAAGGATCCCAACTTTGTTGTTTTCAAATTTGGCTCTTCAAGGATAGAGGTGTGATTTAGATAGATTTTGAATCACTTTAAGGTTCAATTATGCATATATTTTCCCAAGCACTTCACAAGATTACGAGCCCTCGGGTTGACAATTTATATTCCAAAATATGCTATATAATTTTCCCATTAACAAATAAGACAAATGAAATATTATGGTGAAAACAGTATTCTAAACAAATAACTAGAACGATTATTGCCAACACCGTGTCCTCCCTCTCTATTGGCATTCAAGGAAGAAAGTTATTGTTTATAACAAAAATAAGCCACACTAACTAAATAGACTTGATCTCTCCAAATGGATTGACAAAATTAGTTGTCAATGAAATCCTAACATTATAAGGCTCTTGTTTAAAAATTGGTCATCTTTTTTCGATGTCTCTTAATGTAGAACCATCTGCAGGGAATTGAAAAATGCCATCTTCACTTCTCTTCCATGCATAGTAATCTATAGATTGTTTTATTTTCCTCACTTGAACAATCATTCGAAATGCAGAATTATGGACATATAACAAAGAAGCTTACATGGCGCCTTATTTGTAATTTGACTGGTTCGACATTTACATATTTCACATTCAGGGCATTCCATCTTTGTTTTATGTTGTCCATAGTATTATTATGATCATTAGGACATGTATCAATAGCTTGATACTCCAATCCTATATCTTTCATAACGACATATAATTCTCAGAATGTGTAAGGTAAATTATTTGATGGTGGTAGGAGAAAATCACCTAACAAAGTATAACATAAAAAATAAAAAATATTAAAATGAATATTGATGAATATTGCATCCTTTATAAAATTAACAATAAAAATATTGAAAAAAAAATTATACATGTATAAAGAATTATATTGTATACTGTAGGATCTATGTAAGATGGGTTTTTGAAAAACCATTCAATACTTTCAAGTTCACCAACAACAATATAGAAAATATAATATTTGTCCTCGAGCTTTCACATCCCCTCCCCTCTACTCGCCTGGAGAGAGAGGACGTGACTTGATTGCTCTGTCTATCAAACTGGGGATCTATCCCTGTGAACATAAAATTCAAAAATGCATTGAAATAAAAACATATACAGATGCATAATGCAATATACAACGAAATCAAATACATTCATCCAATACATTCGACATGTTCATAATAATTCATTAAACAAATACATTGTAGGATTAATACAGGAAATACAAGACAACACTTATATTGTAAATGAGTTGTCCCGCAACTAGCTATGTCGTTGCAACGTTCTACCCAACCATAGGACAGTGTTCTCATCAATCTCAAAGCACCACCGCCACCCCCGAGCTGGGAATGATTTCCACAAGGAACTAAGGAACAACAACAAGCTCACACATAGCCAAAACATATCTAAAATTAGCCAAGACAATCTACAGTTGGGTTTATCATGCTGCTAAGGCAATGGAAAGGTAGAATTGCTAAGCTAGTGAGCTCAACCACAGAGCTATGGACACCTGCACCAGATCTATCTAGCTTGGCATCCACAATACCTACACACCCAACACAAGGAAGTATTTAGTTCATTGATACACAATCCCTCATGCCATACATTCCCTTCTAGTGCTCTTCAGGGTGTGCATAGAATATTTTCCAACCCCTCTTGATTTATCTATGAGGTTCCTCTCTTCACTAGGTTTATCAAGCCAATTCTGGGCTTATTCCACTTATAAGTCTTTCATCTAAAAAAGGGATGCACACAACAACAAACACAAGTGTTGGGTCTGAGAAAAATGTCCTGGGAAACCAAAAACGAAATTGTAGATGGGGAAATCAACCCTATGTGAGCAATTCGTTTTCAAAAACGTTCTTGGGCATGGAAGGGGCAAAATTGACTTCCCAAAACCCCAAAATCATGAATCTCTATTGTACATTCACTCAGCAATACAAAAACGGATTTCTCAGCATGGAAAAAATGAGGAAAATGTAGGAAAACGTGAGGGAAACTCCCATCTAGCTCCAGCTGCATGAGGAAAATGAAGAACATGGGTGAGGAATGGAATGGGAATGCATTTCTAGGTGATAACTTGCCCAATAAGTCAAAATAGGATTTCCAAAAACTGATGGCTTCCCCAATACGAATTTTGACTGCCATACTCATCCCTTCCCAAGGCATTAACTACCTCAACCAATTTCTGGAAGAAATAAATGATTGGGTGCAAAAAGACAAAAAAAGTAGTTGACAGCTTTATGGGTTCTCCCATTGAAATTTGGATTTACACTATTGGCTCAATAGTTTGAATAATCCCCCCCCCTATTCCTTGTGAAATCATGCCCCAATCTCTTCTTGCATTGACATAGCTAGTTGTGGGTATTTTTATTAAATTGCATATTTACATGATGTTCTAAATTTATAATGTGCATGGCTATCACGAGAACCATAGGTATCAATTTTAACTGTCGATACATAAAATGCTAAAACCATGGTGGGGCCTTGTCCTTGAGCTCCTCATCGTGATTTAATAACAATGTTTACATCATGTGTAATTTTAATGCAATTGGGGTCAAAATAGGGATATTACACGAACCTTCATATAGTCATGCTTTCATGCCTTATCAATTAGAGGTTCGTCATGAATATCATTAAAGTTATCATCCATTAGATAAAGATGTCATGGATCAATATATTTATCATGTGATTCTCAATTATGTTAGTGTCATTTTCTTCCATAGTATTAACATCATCTCCATCGACTTGCTCACCAATATTTCTACTACAATTCGACACGTTCCTAGGAATTTCAATCCCAAGACACTTTGTATTTGTAATTACAAACAAACAAAAAAATTACTGTATATATCAAAGATTAAACTGATAAAATATTTACAACCATAATAAAAACATATAATGAATAACTTACCAATGGTTGATATCCGTTCTCCCTTCAAAGTTTCTAAATTCATAACAATGTTTTAGAATTTATTTTTTTAGTTCTTCTCATTTTTACTCCCTTACATACATTGCCAGGGAAATAACATTTACCATCACCATATGCCTCCTCTATCCAAGCAATGTTCCTCAAACTTTCATCATCATAAAAATATGATATTATACTTATTTATTACACCAAAATCCACTAGAGCGATGTTAGTACAACATAAGAATATATTCAAAGAATTCCATACATATAGAATTCAGAATTTGTTTTCCTCAAGATAATTTGGATTGTGTAGATAATTCAAACATTGTAGATAAGGAAGCATTGTAGATAAGGAAATGGATGTTTTTTAAACTAGAGAAAAATTATGTTTCATGTATATCGCAAAAACGACAATTAATAGTATAAATGCCATGAGTATTTCATAATTGTTGACATATATCTCAAGTTCTAATATTTATAATGTATATAATCATTGAAATATCAACATCCATTTGACATCAAATTTATTGATCATTACGGTCTAAGAAAGGATGAAAATTCCATCATCTATGAGTACAAAGGTAAATCTAGGATCACCCTAGGAAGCGACCAAACCAAGAAATTGATCAGTTCTAGTAGGATGTTTGTATTACTCTTCTTAAAAGAGAATTAGCCAAGAGATTAATTAATAAATGTGAAGGCATCTCTAGAGGGATGTACTAAAGAGAATACATGTCGATTGGAGGATTTTTGTAGGCATACAAAGACGTTTTCTAGTATCCTAAGTGGTTACCACCTAAGAGGTAAGTGGAACAAAAGATACAATTGTTTCTTGACTCCCCTTTTCCAAACATTGGGTTCTATAGATGGACCATCCTATAGGAAGATGAAGTGAATAAATATTTGCAATAGCTATTGCAATGAGGAGTAATTTGACCAAGCACCTCACCTTGTGGGTTACCTATCATCATAGCACCAAGAATAATGGGACTTGGAGAATGTGTATCAACTACAAAACTCTGAATGAGATCACCCTCAAGTATAAATACACTCTACCTAAAAACAATGAATAGCTATATAACTTGTAGCATGTCAAGCATTTCACAATGTTGGATCTCAAATGGGGATACCACTAGGTATGAGTTATAGAAGAAAACACATGGAAGACTCCCTTCAAGACTAGGCAAGGTCTATATGAATGGTTGGTAATGCCTTTTGTTTTATGTAATGCACTAGCCTTTTTATGTGTTTAATTAATGATGCATTATGTCCCTTTCTAGATTCATTTGTAATGGTGTACTTAGATGATATATTGGTTTATAGCTCTACCTAGAAATAGAATGTCTCACATCTAATATAAATGTTAGAGACCTTGAAAAAGCATCAATCAAGTGTGAATATTCTCAATGATCGTTAGTGTATTTTGGGTATGTGATAGGTGGAGGGAACTTAAGATGAATCCCATGAATATGGAGGCCAGACTCAAGTCACATACTCCTACTAATGCCACTAAGATTAGGATATTTTGTCTATACAAGTTTATAATATAATTTTTAGCTTTGGCTATGCCACCGCATGCCATAACAACCAACAACAAGAATCTATAATGGGGAAAGCACCATCAAAAATATTTTGAAGAGATGAATGAAAGATTAGTCAAGCATCAATTCTTGCATTGCCTAATTTGCAAGTCTTTTGAACCGGAGGTTATGTGGAGTGATCTTTATGTAAAGAGGTAACATTTTGAAATGCTTCATGGAAAATCCGTAAACTATACTACGAATTATCTAAGTAAATCTTTACAAAATAAGGTAAGTGTAATGTGCAAATTATAGATAAAACCACCCACTAAACTATGGGTATATAGCCTTTTATATGTTTAGAAGCTAGAATAAAAACTCATTGACTAAAAGGATTTAATGATGAATCCTCAAGGATTTTGGTGAGTATACACATATATGTTTTGTTTGACAAGTAATTTCGCAAAACGCAATGGGTACATCCTCTATGTATCCTTAAATAGGGTTAACTCAGGTCGACCCTCAAACTTTCAAGAGTTAGGGAGATCTGAGCCAAAACCCTAGCTATGGAAGCCTCAAACCCTAAATGATTGACAGATCTAAAAGCACTCAGCTTCAGTAGCATGGAGTTTAGTCCCCTTCCAAGGGGACCTAGTACCAACCATGGGTAAAAACAAGTGGGAATAGGGATTTTTTATGTCGTCGCTCTGTCGTTTTTTTCTTTCTTCCATGGATTTTTTTATTTTATCAGGTTTTGGTTTTGTAACAGGGTCCCTATTTAGCACCTTATTTTTCATTCTCTTCTTTCTAGGAGACCCGCGATAGGGAGACTCCTGAATGCACAATAGTGCTTAATGTTCTGTAGTGGTTGTCTTCTGTTCCATTGGTTTTTTTTACTCTGGGTCTCTTTGACAGCTTTCCAGTTTTCTTGATGATAATGTTCTTTAGTTTCCTGGCTTATCCTTTGCGTTGGCAGTCTCACTGGATCACTCTGACTTATCCTGGTTGACTCTTGAACCGATAAGGATTTTCATCGAAACACTGTCTGTTTTTTTATCCCTTTGTCCTTCTCGAGAGCGTTTTTTGTGTTTTTTCCTTTTGTCCTTCCCTGGTGCTTTTACTACTTGCAAGAATGAGTTTCCTAGACCCCACCCCGCGGTTCGCTCCTCTGGTGGCTCCTTCCCTTTCGGCCAAGGTTTTGGGCCTGGCGTCGGGGTCTACCCCTAATCCCCACTTCTCTCACCGAAGGACTAAAGCTGTTAAAGCCATTGAGGCTAAGAAATGTTATGTGCTTGGGTGGGATGTGCGGATGGATAGAGTCGGAGCCCTGTGTTGTAGAGAACTGGTCGGGCGACTTGAATACTACAGAATGGACAAAAAAGAATGGGTTGGCCGAGTCACCCTACACTAGAATCCACTTATCAACTACATGTCAACCATCAATTGCCTTGCAAACGGATGGGTGGTATTTGTCTTTCTAGAGGACATTGATGCTCCACTGATATTAAAGGATGGGTGGTTAAACATGTAGTTGATAAGTGGATTCCAGTTGCCCTCCGGAGGGGCTATCTGGTGCTTAGAAGATGGTGATCAGGCTTCAAACCAATGCAAGAATGGGTGGTAAAGAAACACTTGTGGGTTATTTTTCCAGCCTTACCACTGCCCCTTTGGAACAGAGACACTCTAATGGTATTGCGAACACACTTGGTACATTTGTGGCAGTTGAGGAGGACTTCATGCTTGATTTTGATAAGCGTGTGGCATGTGTTCTAGCCGAGCTTGATGTTTTTGGAGGCTTGCTGGAGAAAATAGATATCAATAGAAATGAGCTCTTAATCACTCATAGGTTAGAATATATTAATATACCTTTTCGTTGTTCATATTGTGATGAGACCAACCACCTCCGACGCAGTTGTTCATATATTCTTCGCATCTCCTCTCCTTCGTCGGATGCCTTCACGTTAAATGTTCAGAGTGTACATTCCCTACCCAACTTAGGGACTACTAGTGAAGCTCCTTCTTTGTCGAGTATTGCAGGTATGTATGTCTCTACTTCTCCCTCTATTGTTGTTGATCTTACTCAAGGTGAATTATTTTTCATTGAAAATGTGGAAAATATAGAGCGTTGTCGTACTCTTGACCTGACTCCTTAGCATGTTGTTGATATTCATAGGAATACTACAGTTAACATTTATTGTTTAGCCTCAGTCGTTCCTGAGACCTTGTTCCCTACTCTATGTCCCTTGAAATCACCGACAGTGGCTTCTTCCCCTTTCACCGTAGAGGATTTTTCTCCATTGTGTGGGGGTGTCTCGTCAACTACTTCTCCTTTGAATTTCAGTTCCCTGAATAGTCTCGTCACCCTTCCTATATTAAGCTCAGGTGCCTCACCACCCCCTTCACATTTGATTACTGATTCATTGGCCAGCCCCGTTTCCTTGCCCATGACAAGGTTGGTCTCCTCGATCAGTCCTAGGGAGGATCCCTCATTTGCAGACCCCTCTTTAACCAGCTCCCTATCTATCTTCTTGGATAAGTCTCCCCTTTCCCACTCCACTCTTCCATTGGACTCGATTAGACATGCAAATGTCATGATCTGTAAATCCAGGAAACCAAACATTTCAAATTCTAGCTCATTGAATGAGTCAGTGGGTGATGGCACTTGCATTCCTATGTCCGCAAGGATTAAAGAGGCACCCAGAGCGAGCTCTTCTCTCTCTTTGTCATGGGTTCTTAGATCAACGCCACCCTCTAGTGTGGGTCAGACATGAAAATTATCTCTATGAAGATTCAGGGTTCCAGAGGGCTTACCAAAACCAAATCCCTCAAGTCTCTCCTTTCGGATTTAAATCTGGATATGGTATTTTTTCAAGAAACCATGTGTGATTTCTATCGGGATCTCCTTTCCTTTTCTAAGATCAAACCCGTTTGGAAATTTTGCGCAATGGACTCCTCTAGTCTCTCTGGGGGTCTTCTCACATGCTAGAACCCTTTAGCAGCTAGGTGTAAATATTTCCAAACCTTCAGGGGTATACTAGTGGAGTTCAAGTTCAGGATTTTTGCTACCGAAGTCTTCTGCCTAAATTTTTATGCCCAGGCTATCAACACCGAGAGGCTTACTGGAATGATTTTGTGGAGGGGGGTTTCTTTGATCATCCTAATTTGACTATGTCTGGGGAATTGAACTTTACTCTATTCGATGACGAAATTTCTAGCAATAAAACCCACGTCGACCCTCTAGCCTCTTTTTTTCCCATCTTTTGACACGTACAAATATGGTCGATATTGCGCATGTTTCCCCGAGACCAACTTGGAGAAATGGTCGTAACGGAATTGATGGTATCATCAATAGAATTGCCATATTTCTTGTCTCTGATATTATTCTGCCCTACTTTCCATGCTTTCGATCTTGGGCTCACCCCTCTGAAATTTCTGAACACTTTCTGGTATGTTTCGAATGGGATGACTTCTCCTTTCATTTCAAATTTCCCTTCAAGTTCAACAAATCCTAGCTAAAGGAGGGTTTCTCAGATATCGTTTGTTCTTCCTGGAGGGTTGAGGCTTACCCTATTGACTATGATGCTATGTCCCTACTTGTATTGAAGCTGAAATGGCTCAAGGTTGTTGTGAAAGGATGGGAAAAGGAACATATAAATAAAAGCAGAAAACTCTTGATTGGCATTGATAGGGAGATCTGGGAACTTTTCGCTTCCTGTCCCTTGGGTATCTTTACAGAGGATGGAGCCCTTAGATTACTCTCTCTTAAACTTCGAAAAGAGACAATCTTGACACGAGAATTACTCTCTTGGAAACTCAAAAGTAGGGTTACCTAGATAGACCAGGGGGACGCCAATACCAAGTTTTTCCATAGTTATGCTTCAACCATAAGAAACTTCAATGTTATTTGGTCTTTGTAGAATGAGGAAGGAACTTTGATTACTGAAAACTCACAACTTCATACTTTGTGAGAAAATTAATTTTAATCTTTGTTCAAGGAGGACGGTAGATCACCCATCTTTGATCACTTGGAGGTTATTCGACTCTTCCCAACTTATTTATTAGAGGAGGAATGAGCAAACTTTTGTTCGGTTGTCTCTCTGAAGGAGGTGGAATTGGATTTGAAAAGTTTTAAGAAGGACAAAATTCCTGACCCTGATGACTGGCCTATATATTTCTTGCTATTCTTCTTGGATATGGTCAGTGAGGACCTCTTAAAAGTAGTAGAACGGTCACAAACTGACGGTAAGATACTGCATGCCTTAAACTCTACTTTCCTAGCCCTTATACCGAAACGATAAAATCCTCTAACCTTTGCGGACTACCGGCCCATATCCCTTTGAAATATTGCTTACAAACCAATCTCAAAAGTTATCTCCAACCATCTCAAACCTATTCTGGGCAGAGCCATTTCTTCCCAATAGTTTGGTTTTTTGAAAGGCCGAAAAAAATTGGAGTCGGTGAGCATTACACATGAAATATTACACTCTATAAATACTAAAGGAATGGATGCCCTTGTTTTGAAATTAAATCTGGTTAAATATCTTAATCATGTTAACTAAACCTTTCTCTGTCTCGTTCTACTCCAAGTGGGCTTGTCACTTGAATCTGTTAATTGGATTATGGGTTGTGTCTCCATGGTTAACTATGCAATGCTTGTCAATGGTTCACCAATAGGTTTGTTTAATGCTTCAAGGGGTATTAGACAGGGTTTCCCACTCTCGCCTCTCCTTTTCCTCCTAGTTATTGAAGGACTTTGTTTTCTTATACAGAACTCTAAGTGTTTGGGAAGTATACATGGTATTTCTATTTCACCTGCGATGGCCATTACCCACCTTCTCTTTGTTGATGATTCGATACTTTTTGGTAAAGCCACTTTAGAGGAATGAAAATCCTTCAAAAGCAACCTTGATCTCTTTTGCTCATACTATGGTATGTGTATCAGTTTGGATAAGTTTTCCTTTTTATTCTTTAACACTAATGAGGAGACCAAAATAACCATATATGATATTCTGCCCTTCAGTATGATCCCAATTGAAAAAGGATTTAAGTATATGCGTTATACTCTAAAACTGTTGGGGTGTGGAACAAATGACTAGAGATGGATTGCAAATTACTTCGAAAAAATAATTGATAATTAGGCCTATTGTTTCCTATCGCTGGGAGGTTTTCTAATACTTATCAGAGCGGTATTGATGGGAATTCCTGTATACTGGTTGGCTCTAGCCAGAATGCCAAAATATATACTTAACAGACTTCGACAATGTATATTATCCTTTCTTTGGGGAAGCAATAGCACTAAGCAAAGGATGCATTTGGTAGACTGACACTCTTTATTGAGGCCCTACAAGTATGGGGGTTAGAATATCAAAAATATTGAATGGTTCAGTGTATCACTTAGGCTCAAAATTTTGTGGTATGTGCTCAAGAGCAAAGGGTTATGGAATAAAGTAATACAAGCAAAATATCTCAAAGAAGCTCCAATGTACTGTTGGTTGAGTAGACACAGTTTCTCTGTGTAGCGCACATCCCATATTTGGAATGAATTTATTTGTATTCTTGCTTGGATCAGTTGCAAGCCAGGATGGAGTGTGGGAAATAGTAACAGGATAAAACTGGGCATTGATCCCATTGTTGGCCTAAATTCTTCTTTTACACTGTCGGAAGATTTGCGGGAATACTTTCTCGACTATGGTATTGTTTTTCTTAGTTAGACCCATAATATGGTAGGAGGGACTAGTGCTTATTCTTACTAGCTATCAGTGGAAGATTTGGAACTGAGAGGTAGATGGAAGATGAAATGGAGACTTTTCATAAATAGACTAGCTCATGGAGGTATAAGATTATCAGACAAGATGGATAAGATTATATGGATGCATAATATTGAGAATGGAAAGGTCACTGCTAATCTGGCATATGATCTTATCACCACTTCTTATTTAGAGAAAATTTCATAATGGCATTATAAGCAGTTGTGGTATTGGAATCTGTCGACCAAAATCAAGTGTTTCATATGGCTCTCTGTAGAAAATTGAATCAGTACTTGGGACAAATTGCTTAAGAAAGACTGGTCGAGTCCAAATAGGTGTGGTTTGTATAAATTGGGTCCTGAATCTATTAAACACACTTTCGTGGCTTGCCCTTATGCTTTAGCAATATGTATTCAACTTGTACACAAGTTTGGTTTATCATTCTCTTGGGAGGATCTATCCCTAGTGGATAACATGAATTGGTGCTTGCAAAAGGATCGTGAGGCACCCCACTTACCTATTTTATGTATTTGGAACTTATGGCTGGCTCGCAATCGCAGTATCTTCAAAGACTTCTTACTCAGCATTGACTCTGTCTGCCATTGTATTATGGAATATATCAAATCATACCCTATTATAAATTCAAATATGTCTTGAAGGAACATTGGACGGGTCCCCTCTTATGTTTATCCATCAGGTTACTTTGAAGGCGCTACGAAATCTAAATTAGGTGGTGTCAAAGTTGTGCTCTCCATCAGTAGTACTTGTTACTTTCATATCAAGTTGGGATGTGGGAAAAGCACAAACACCAGAGCCGAATTGCTTGCACTTTGGGCTCTACTGACTTTTGCGCAAATAATGGGCCTTCTGTTATAGCGGATTTCACCACTCTAGGTGAATCACACTTTGTATGGCCTTCCCCTGTCCTGCTGCAGACTCCTTAGACCCTATGGACCACTTTTTGTCATTTGATGTTTCCTTGATCATCCCTAAAAGCATATGAAAAATGATATACGTGACTTTTAAACCTATAAGCG
>LPNX010984160.1:484866-543427 GCA_001517045.1 Pseudotsuga menziesii | reverse complement strand
TGTTCATGAGATTTCAGCTCTCGTGACTTGATTCCAGTATATGTCAGATATTTCCAGCCACTATGGAGATCTTGATCTATTATATATCTTCAGCCATTTTGGAGGTCATGGTCCTTTGTATATCTTCACCATGGAGATTTTGACCTATGTATATTGTACGTGGCAATGACCACATATGTGATATCATGTATCATGCCTATTCATGACCATTGTACTCTTATGTATCCGGGATTGCTATATGTATTTGCAGTTGTATGCAGAGTTGTATTATTGTACTATGCTGATTAGGTGGCTGGTATTCCATTTGGGATCCTTCATCACTCCACTTCTGGGATGGACTTATAATGTATTTCGGCCATCGTATGACCCCTCTGACCTCACACATTAGGGGGCATCTGTTATAGCGGATTTCACCACTCTAGGTGAATCACACTTTGTATGGCCTTCCCCTGTCCCGCTGCAGACTCCTTAGACCCTATGGACCATTTTTTGTCCTTTGATGTTTCCTTGATCATCCCTAAAAACATATGAAAAATGATATACGCGACTTTTAAACCTATAAGCACGTATATACGCGGGTTTGACCACTAAAACCGTGTACATCGGGATGTGTGCATAATCCAAATCCTTTTGTAGTTTTCCTTGACATGGATCCAACTTATTTGACTCCTGGCCTTCCCTATGCCTTGAGATCGCTCAAATTCGACCTTTCATTACCCCTTTGAAAAGCTATATAAGGAACCCCTTGGTACATTGAAGGCATAAGAGAGAATTGAGAGCAAAGAAACTATAGTCCATTATTGCCGGAACTTATGCTTGAGTCTGCATCCCTTTGTCCCTTGGAGCACTAGTGTGTTCTTCCCAAGCTTTCCTTTTGCTTGTGAGCTTGCTATCGAGAGATGGAGGATTGAGGTGGTGGAGGCCCAAGTGGGGGATTCAGTTTCTCCGGTTCACAGACATGCCGTCATAGGTTGTACCTTGTAATCTCTGATTTATATTATTAGAAATATCTTTTCCTATCCGATAATGTGTGTTTGAATGAATATTTTATCCATGGGATTATGTCAAATGCTTGTACATTATTGATTATATATGCTAGAATAGATCTAACACCATGATATATAGAATGCTTGTATTGTTTACTTGTTGTTGAGGAAGTAACAGATCAATTCAAGCTGAAGATTGGAAAGCTCAACAGGGATCTACTTCAACCGTTCGGAATAAGGTACGAGGTCTGATCCTTTAGTGTTAGACATTTAATTTCTGTTGCATATTGGAAAGGTTTGATTTCTGGCGTCAAGCTGTCTGTTGTGGTACCCCAAGCCATAGGAATTTCTCTCCGTAACACCTTCCAACACTTCATGCTTATGGGGACTTCCTGGTTATCATAAATTGGATAAATTCAAAGGTTGGACTTTTGTCTCTCGATCTGGAACACTGGTGTAATCACATTTCAGAAATAAAAAACTATTTCCTCACTTTATCCTTTTAGCATGTCTATTGGGACCACAATAAGAGTATTGACAGTCTATAGAAGGAAGCTCTCCCATTAAAGTCTGGTAGTCTCTCCTTCATGGAATTCTCTGAAGGAGTTATTATTGGGGAAGGTACCATACAACTCTTTTAAAGAGTATTTTTAATGGTATTGATGGCTTACTAAATTTCCTTTTTAGCCACTCTTCGAGTTTTGCTTATTCTTGATATGAGAATCTCATGGCCCCAAAGGGTGTTAAGGTTCATGCTAACACCTACAGCTTTCCTTCGATATACTACCAGGGCTCTTTATGTTCTCTCCTTGGACTAGCTGGTGGATCTTAGAGGGTGGAGTGATGTGACTGTTTCATTTATCTATTTGGTTTACCTTGACAATAACTGGAAGCCCCACTGTCTCTGTTGGATATGGCTGAAAGTCCCATTAAGTTTCTTTTGAGCAGGCCTCAGTTTGTTATTTTGTAACTTGGAACACTTTGGTTACTTTGATTCTAACAGAATATCAAGGAACAATTGTTTTTCTTCTTGAAAAAAAAAACTCCATAAATAAAACCAACACAAAATATAGAAACACCAAACTCTATAACTTTAATAAATGTCTAACAACAAATTTCTATACGTATATCCTTAGTAATTAATAAAGTTAATATATATATCATTGCAAAATACTATAATCTTTAAAAATAAAAATAAAAAACCACTTTAAAGCATATTCCCATTAAAAAAATTGATCAAATTTACCTCTTAAACACTTAAAAATCACCATTTCAAGATAATATAGTAAGTACAAGAAGATTGATAAGATAAGATAATATAGTAAGAGTACAATAAAATTGATAATAATAAAAAAAGTATAGCACATAACTAAATGCTACCGTTAATTGTGTCACATGACACACCCTAGAATGATGACAACAAATCACCCACTCTCGTCCAACTAATTATATAAAGAGAGCGAACAATACTACCCACCACAATCTAACCTTTTTAAAGAAACAATCACGCATTGCACTAAGAAGTAATCACGCATTGCACTAAGAAGTAATCACATTTAGAAAAAGAACATGAAATCATATTTTATTCATATGGTACTATAGCATAGTACATGTTTACGAAATGGAGGTTGAGATGAAATCATATTTTATCCATATGGTACTATAACATACCACTTAAGTACAACAAGGAGGTTGACGTTTTCATTCGAGGCTATAAAGTATTGGTGGTGGTTCGTTAGATTTGAAAAAGATTTTTGCTTATCGCTAAAGTATCTAACAAGTTAATCTATATAACTCATTTTAATATTAAATTTATTGATGAAGATAATATTAGCAATTACCTCAAAAATATGTAATAGTACGTCGATAGGTTGTTGTTGGAGGGTGAAAAAGGTGAAAAGGGAAAACTAAAATCAAAGTGGTGTTTTGGTGAAAACCACCCAAAAAATTGCATGGACTAAAATTTATCCACGTTGTAAACCTAGCTTTGTAGCAAGTCCTTTTCAAAACTGAATGAGGCACCAAATTTTTGAGATTGGTTAGCTTACTTCCATTCCTTAACCTCATACTCATAAAGTATATATATATATAAAGCATTTTGTCTTAAAGAATATCAACGAAGAAAATTTAATGAACCATTCCATTATATGCCCAAATCCTAAGAAAAGAACCACATGTGATCAATTGACATAGAATCTATTCAAATTCTTGAAAATGTTGGGTAATGGCATTTTAGTTTTCTTATAGTGAAGTGGACCGTGGTTGTTTCTTATTTGTTACAAGTATGAAGTTTCTTTCATATTATTTTCTAATTGCTACATAAAATATGTGGTTGTGTCTTGGCAATATATCCGTGCCATACATAGGGTTGGGTGCTACTGTAACATACCCCCCATATAACTGATAAGAGAGACAAAACATATCTTACATGAGTTAACAAATATAATCTAATTTGCATAAATGTAAAGAAAAAGGAAAACAACATCATAACATATCATTCAACCCAAATGCAGTTATAATATATTGGTCAATAGATCCCCAAATAGGCATGGAATCAAGTGCAACTGTTAACATATTTTCTCATATGCACAATATGAAATATTAACCCAATCATGAGAAGCAATGAAAGAAAATGATTTTGGTGAGGCATTCCATAAAAATTCTTAGCAATTATTTCCAACAAGATGAATCGAAAGCAATATTTTATCGCTAAAGTGTTCATGAAACTTAGGGGTTAGCTTGATGGCCCTCCTTGAGCATTCCATAGGAGGCAATGGGTTTGTCAATTTGTATTCATTGTGGCTACAATACCATTTATAGTGTTATACAAAGGGTTTCAAGGACATTCTAACAACCCTTTATCGAACTCTCAATTTGATTTATGGTGAAAAAGGAGAACTAAACTGGTGACCAAGCAATGAATTTTACAATTACAATCCATTATGCCACTTCAAGATAACTAAGAATGATCCAAAATATTTGAAGACATATACAAAACATAATTAATTTCATAATGCAATAATAAAGATAGCATATTACATTAAACTTTGTTCAACATGAGTATAATAAAAACTTTCCTTGATCCAAGTTTCACAATGTCATCAACATGGATTTTCATGAATTATATAGTTAAATAATGAAATAAAACACCCAAATGCGTCGAAGTAGAGAAATTATAATCTACAACGAATTTGGCTTTTAATATTAATTCACTTAAGCAATTATACAACTTAGTTTCCATAAACAAATTTTGGGAATAGAGGAATTTTGGGTCAATTTGCTTGGAAATTTGAAAATGGAAAGTGGCCTCAAAACTTATTCTGGTAATAATAACTAAGTAAAACAATTTTTCCCAACGTTTCTTACTACTTTTGGTTTTTTATGTTAGTAAACTCAAGGACTGGTTAAAAAATATAGGAGACCAATATTTCAACTCAAAATGTATTTTCACATACATAGACCAAGCTTTGATTTTACAAAGGACAAAAAATTAGCAATTTCAAAATGCAAACCACAACCTACAAGTTATGATAGTTTCAAAAAAGCGTGTCACTTTGGACGCAATAATGCAACAAAAGTTGTCTTATCTAGCATATTCTAATGTCTCTCTTTATCTGTGTGTTTTACTTGGGCATTTTAATTCCATCGAGCGCAAAATACTTCCCACAACCATCTCCAATCATGGAACATAGTCATAAGGTAGAACTTTAGTTTACCATATCCACATTAAACTGGGTCATATAAATACTAAATGTGAAGAAAATAAGGTGGCGTTGGTTCATGGAGACACTTGGTTGTTGATCTTCATGCACATTGTTTGGCTTTCCATTTCCCTTCACATCTTTTGTTTTTTCAAATTCATGTGGGTTGTCTGGATTTGGATTTGCATGCCCATTCTCTGTAATTCCACCATCTTGCACATTATTTGTGTGTTCATTTCCATGCACATGTGCCTACAACTGTTGACTTTCTGAATCCATTGTAAATGTGTATTTGTTCAACTCGGTCTTCAGAGAGTCATTTTCCTCCTCCAAACACTTTTTTACCTTGGCTAGGTCTGAAAGTTGGTAGTGTGAATTAACTAATTGACAATCATTTTCCACTGACATGGCCCCGTACAATTCAAGTTCTTTCTTGAAAAAATCCAAAGCCCTTCCCAACTCCCCTATTCTTCCCTTAAGATGAACATGTTCTTCTTTTGAAACTTGCTTTCTTCTCTCTATTTCAGAGTTTTTCCTCTGCAACGAACATAAGTTTACTTTGTAAATCAACTAACTTTCTGACCATGGCAGAATGTTCACACTGTAGATCAAAGAGTCAATCATCTTTTTCCATTGAAACATTTAAAAGTTGTCTTTGTAACATAGCTATTTGTTTTTTGTTGTTCACCCTAGGAAGCAGAATCCTTCAGTTCTTCAAAATAAGGCTTCTTTGACAGTGGACTTTCTTACAGTCCCTTATTTGTGGAGAATTGTAACATCATGTTTTGATGTAAAGTCTAGTTTTCTTCTTTGAGGTGTCAGGAATCATTTTATAATTTATTCATGACTACTTTGATTTTACTTAGTTGAGTAGCCATTTCATCATTTGTTGATTTTGTTGATACCAAATTACTCTGCAATTCCAATGTGTGGCTTTCTAGGTACAACACTCTCTAATCACTCTCCAAACATTTTGCAGAAATTTATTGAGATCTCTTTGTTTTCTCATTGAGATTATGAATAACGAAAGTTGTCTCATTCCCAAGAGAAGCATTCTCTATTTGCAATGCTAAATTCATTTTTTTATTTTCTCCATTCTTTTTTCAACAAGTCCAAGTGCTTCTCCTCCAACTCTATATATTTATGGGAAAACTCTTCACAGCCATTTGTTGCAATTGTGGAGGTGTAATAGGCTCCCCAATAGATGCTCTCACAATACTTGTAGCTTATTTAGAACCATTTGAAGTATTTTCAACAAAATAGCCTTCAGCTATATATAATATGACCACCCTCACCTAGTTGCACACGACCCCTGAACCAATATGTAATTAATAAGGGTCCATACAAATTAGTATTGCCAAAACTGTTTTCAAGGTTAATTCTAATAGTTGACTAAAACAAACTCATTACCGCTACTAGAGAAACATATGCAACAAGAGGACCTTTTAATTCAACACTAGAACGATCCAAAAAATGGTATGTAGCTAGACAACCTGCACAACCAAAATGGATCATAGTAGGTCTACAAACAAAATAACTGTATCTATTGTTCGTAAAATGCTAACCAACCAAAAGGGCCATCTCCATAGTCCCTATCAAGGAAAATATATGTGGATGAAGTTTCTTGTTGAATAAAAAACAAATCCAATTTGGTAAAATTTTGTTTGAAGTGCAAGCAATGAAGAACTTGGAGTACAAGGCAAGTCAGCCTAAAAATGTTACATCCAAGAATAAGTGCCATGTGTTAGCTACTTAGATAGTGAGTAACTTATTCTCTAAGCAATCTCTAAAATGGGGAGCACTACTCATGTAGACAAAACAATGTAAAACGAAAACATCAAGAAAGTTACAAATTACTAGGTCAACGTATAAACATGAAACTATCACATGAGAAATCCCTAGCAAACATTGATTTTAAAACCAACAAAACCCTCATTTTCCCTAATTCTTGGATTTCTCAGATAAATTGAGATCTAACACTGATGTTGTTCACAATAAATGGTGATCTCATTCATGGGTTAGAGGGAGGGGGCAAAGCTGCTTTCAATGATTTGTGTGTAGGGATCATGTTTTTTGAGTGTGCTAATATGCTCCTTAGGATTTTGTTTAATGGTGCAGCCAAAGCATGTCACAATAACTCTCCACAAAAACCCATGCACATGCATGTCACAATATTTATAACTCTCCATGAAAACCAATACCTAGGCTTCGATAGAGACAGAGAGGCATTATTGGTGTAGTGAACCAATCTTCAAATTCTATGTGTTCATGGTTGCTTTGATTTAAAAGAGTTTCCAAAGTATGGAAACATTGGTATCTTTGGAGTTGTTGAGAATAGACAAATGTGTGAAGTTGAAGAGCATACATGGGTTGGTGTGGTGAGCAAAGATAATATTGATGTTTTTCACAATAAATGGTGATCTCATTTGTGGGATAGAGGGAGGGGAGAAAAGCTGCTTTGAAGGATTTGTGTGTAGGGCTCATATTTTTTTAGTGTACTAATGTGCTCCCTAGGATTATGTTTAATGATGCAGCCAAGGCATGTCACAATAAATCTCCACAAAAACCCATATACATTGCATGTCACAATATTTATAACTCTCCATGAAAACCAATACCTAATCTTTGATAGAGACAGAGAGACAATATTGGTGCAGTGGACTAATCTTTGAATTCTATATGTTCATGCTTGTTTTGATTTAAAAGAGTTTCCAAAGTATGGAAACATTGGTATCTTTGGAGTTATTGAGAACAAGCAAATGTGTGAAGTTGAAGAGCATACATGGGTTGTTGTGGTGGAAAAAGCTTCGAACCCTCGATGTTAGAAGAGTTGTTAAGTATGGAAACATTGGTGTCTTTGGAGGCATTGAACTCATCGGATTGTCTGAAGTTGAAGAGAATACAATCAACAAATATTTGTTGAGGAGTGCTCTAAGTTAGAAGATCTACTAAGTATGTGAACATTGATATTTTTGGACAAGTTTTCAATGTCCCTATTTTTGAAGCTACCTCATGGATATGTATTCTCAACCATAAAAGACATTGGCAAAAACTACCTCAGTATTGCAAAAAACAAAGGAGAATAAATTTGCTGAATAAAAATTGCACACACATAAACCTATGGTGCAAATCCAATGAAAGAGATAATAGTTGGCCTGATTTCAATTCCAAAAGAAGAAAAGTAATACACAATATACAAATGCTTATTTCAAATAGATGTTAAAACTGTTGTTTGACATAATATAATAGTAGGTCCCAAAGCTGATATTTTCCAGGATGGATCTGCCAAGGAAGAAGATGAACAATGTTACAATTTACCATGTGAATTGAGGAATATTTAAGATTGATTTTATACTTGTTCAAGAAACCCCAGTTTTGTAGTTGTAGCCTTTGCAAGTGCGAAGTGCATTTTCACTTTTTTGCTTTCTCAACTTGGCTTTAAATTCTTTAATTTTGATTTCATTTTGACGACGACCACAACAGGTAGTGATTTTGACGACGTTCGTGCAGGAATACACATGTACTTTCAAGGAGGTCGTCTTATCGGTGCCTCTGGTGATTCCCAAGACAAGACACTTCCATCACGGCGAGAAATACTTGTTATGCNGCGGTCGCACTGTCCGCCGTCGGATCGCTTTTTGGAACGGATCCGACGACGAACAGTGCGACCGCCGTCGCATTAAATGCTCCATAGCATAACAAGTATTCCATCACTATGCCTTCTCGCGATGCCCCTCGTCCGTATGTGCCCGCCAATGAGCCCAAAGGCTTGTCTCTAACCTTCTTTCTTGGGATGCTTCTCAGTAAGTCGAATAATTATGACTGTGGTGATGACGGTCCGTTGTTTATAGTGTTGGTTGTCGTGTTATTAAGGATGAAAGCTTCTTTGAAATATCTCTTTGTTCCACAAGTTCAAATCATCACAAAACCTGTTCAAAATTCCCTCCTCACTCGAACTTGCATTGAGACTTCTGCGCATCTTACCACTGGAATTCACGTGGGTCTCATATTTTGTTATCTATGTTCATCCTAAAAAAATCATGAAAGGGACATCGAAGTTCGGTAGGAGACTACCCCTTTTAGCTAATAAATGCATAAATATTCCCACTGCTTCACCTGCATCAATATCAGTTCAGTTCTTTTTAAAACCAATCTATTTCAGTGCGATTATTATGATCCATTCTTCTAACATAACAAGATTTTTATATTCTCATGGTGGTTAAAGAATTATATTGATTTGAGTTCTGAGCGTTGACTGCAAGTTGATTTTTGGTTGATAAATGTTCTCCATTTTTTCATTCGTTTTGATTTATTCTTGTTATACTGTGGGTTTTAATCCCAGAAATTCGCTCTTGTTTCGGTTTCAATCTGTAGACCTTCAAATTTATGATTCTTGAAATATATCACTGGGGTAGGCTGGTGTAATATAGGTAGGTTTAAGGATCTTATCCGTGTGTAAGAGGTATTAAGTTGTGTGAGTTTAGATGTATTCGCCTAAGCATTTGGTGAATATTTATTTGTTGGAAATAACAACTTGATAAGATGCATCAAAGATGAAGTGTTATATTGAGACATATTCATTTACACACAAACATAGGGGAATGCACATCAAGGAAGTTTTGAACCTTGGTTTTGTTCGCATGGTGATGCTCCATTTTAACCACCACTAAGCCACAACCAAGTAGATAAAGGAACATGTGGCTAAGTCACAAAGAAACCAGCACATGAAACCTACCCTCTGTGTGTGTATCTCCTAATCCCTTAACCCCCTACCACTAACCACCCCCCTTCTCTCTCTCCACCCCTCCCCTTTCTCTCTCTCCCCCCCTCCCCTTTCTCTCTCTCCAACCACCCCACTCCCTACTCGTTGATTTTTCTAAATTTCATGGGATAAATGTTTTTACTCTAAAAATCATCAAAATTGTCCCAAATATATATAAAACCCTTACTACATTTTATGCTCGAAAATTTAAGAATTAGTAAGATTCACCAAGGACTTTAAGAAAAAATCATGGATCCTTAAATTTTTCCTTGCTAACCTCCTCTCTCTCTCTCTATGTTTCTCCTAATCCCCCTCCCCGCTACCGCTAACCACCCTTGCTCTATGTCTCTCTCTTTCTTTCTCTACCCCCAACCACCCCACTCCTCACCCCTACGCCTAACCCCCCACCCATTTATCTCTCTCTCTACCCCTAACCCTCCTTTCTCTACCCCTACCCGCCCCCCGCCCCCCCTGTCTCTTGCTCGTCATGACCCCCCTTCTATCTCCCTAACGTCCCTCCTACTCCCTCTACCTCTAACCACCCTTCTTCTCTCTCCTACTCCTACCACTAACCACCCCAATCTCTCCCTCTCATCCTCCCCCATCTATATCTCTTTCTATGCCCTCCTCCCCCTACCCCTAACCTCATCCCCTCTCATTCAGTCTCTTCCCACGTCACCCATAACCCCTCGCCTTTCTCTCTCCCCCCTCCTACCCCATAATTTTACAAAATTAAATCAAAATTAAAATATTAAAATAATTTTCAAAATAATAATAATTTTTTAAAGTAAAAGACAAAACTCTTACATAATATCTATAAAAACAATTCCATAAACCATTTTCATAATATCTATAAAAACAATTACATAAATCGTTTTCAAAATAATAATATTTTTTTTTTAATTTAAAAGAAAAACTCTTAAATAATATATCCAACTTTTTCAAAACAAATCATTAAAAACCATCCAAGTATAAAAATAAAAAAAACATTTCCATAAATTTAAAATCATTTCCATAAATTTAAAAAGTTTGAAGATAGGTATACAATATAAACCATTAAAAAACATTTTATAATTTTAAATAGCTAAAATGTATGTTTTTATATTTATTTTTCATTTTTTAACTCTAGTTTCCATATGAATATGAATATGAATTATTAAAAATAAAAATAAAAATAAAAATCATTTCCATAAACTTCAAAATTTTGAAAATAAGTATACAATATAAACCATTATTTTATAATTTTAAATAGCTAAAATGTATGTTTTTATGTTTATTTTTCATTTTTTTACTCTAGTTTGTATATCTTATATGCTTTGAGGGGACAAGGCGATGATGAGATGATATATCTGAGTGAAATTGTGAGACGTTGGGAAATTTATAAAGTGATGTATAGACGGCTCCCGCACATTTTTAACTATCTGGATTGTCGCCTCTCCAAAACTGATCAATTGTCTTTTAGTCGCCTCTCTAAAACTACAATGATGTGTTTTAGGGGTCTCGTCTAGATGAAATGTGGGAAAATGTTAAGAATTTCTTGCTCTGATGGATCAAGAGCGTGAGGGAGAACAAATTCACCGAGTTTTTTTTAGAACTGTTGTTGTCTATATTGAGGAAATTGGACATTATGAGATGGAATATCAAATGTTTTTTTTAGAGGAGATCAAGATTATGAAGATACCATGTTGGAAGCTACTATAACTTACTATTCTGGAAAGTATGCTTTGTGGCATCTAGAGTATTCTTTACTTCTTCATCTAGATAAGGTGGAACAATGTTTAGAGTATTCTTTACTTCTTCATCTAGATAAGGTGGAACAATGTTTGAAACATGAGGAAGAAATAGTTTCCCAGTTTTATTTGTACCCATTTAGAGAAGAAAAATGTGAGAGGTTATTAAATACAATACAAAATGCACTCCTTTTTTAGTATGGGACTCAATTTCTAGAAAAAGAACGCTCAAGCTTCATGCATTGTTGGACACAATGGTCACACTGATGGGGGGTGGGGGGCGTGAATCAGTGTGTGAGCAATTTAAACCTTTTTCACCTTTTATTAATCAATTAGAGTTTATCAAGCATTATGTTATCAATTACATCATCAACTAAATCATCTATGAGCTGGCATAAGCACAATAATAATATCAAAGAGAGACACAAGAATATATGTATGGTGAGCTTTATTTATGATAATGAAAGACTTCAATATTCACTATTACAATCAACACCAATTGATAAGAAAATAACCAACTCTTATAACAGGACACAACCTAGTTTTCTTAGATCCAACTAAGAAATGGTTGAGGAGTCCAATCGTCAAGTGCAAGACTTAGCTTACAAGCACTTTCATAATCATCTGTTGCATCCACTGCTCGTCAACCTCTGCTTGTCAATCTGCTCAAGAAGCCACATGTCATCTTCTTCACTTGTCATATCATCATCATGTCTTCAACTGAAGGTATCACTACAAAAATCAAAGCTTATATTCTTAAATCAAAAGAGGCCTGAAGTCATTGCAAAGTGAAGACATAAGAGAGGTGAGATCCTTTTATTTTGCTGCTCTTTTCTTTTGTCTAACCACCAAAAATAATCCTCTACTAGTGCTATGGATGTCATAGTCTTGCCCGAAAATCAGAGAGATAAAAACAAAATTTCTTCACTTGTCTTCATATTGTGGTTACTTCCAGTTGCTGCCTTGAATGCTTGAAATCAAAGAGAAGAAGAAAATAAAAGCTTCTAAGCATGTGGCTTAGTTCACACCCAAAAATCAAAGAAGAAAAAAACTTGTTGCTGCTCTTTTGTATTACTATTGAAACCTCAGTCACTGTACACCCGAATTTTAGAGAAATAAAAAACTACTTTCCCCTGAATTCTTCCTCAGTCCACCCGAAATTCAGAGAGAAAAACCATTGAATTATCCTTGCTTTAAATGAATATGTGGACTGGTTATTTAGACTGGTTTTTTCATATATTTTCAGTGAGCCGACCTATCAAATTGTATATATATATATATATGGAGCCGACCTTGAAAATGATAATTTTAGGGTAGTTATTTACATTTTTAAATTGTTTTTTTGTGTTACTTGGACATCCTTACCAAACCACATTCACTTCAAGGCTGAGCTAGAAGGTTCAGTACTTAACCTTACTCAAAAAAGGATTTCAAAGAGTCATGTTTCCTTCCTCATTCCTTTTGTGAGACTCAACATCATCATGTTTAAATACTTCAGCAGCAAGGGTTTCATGTAAGATTCATATACCACGTTCAAGGGTTGTCAAAGCATCATGCAAGAGTGTTTCATACTCGAGGTGATATGAGTGTGAGGGATTCTTCAAGGTTATCATCATTAGAAATAATTCTTTAGGTCTTCAAAGTTCAAGGTCTATGGTACCATATGCAAGAACATCATCATGCCACACCAAGAGGCATGTAAAGGGCATATTGTGAAGTTCCTCCATACACCTATGAGCCACATTGTAGAAGGAGCAATTCCATAAGTCAACTTGAACGATAGTTGACTTAGTCGATCAACCGACTAAGTCGGTCGGCCGACTAAACTAAGAGATTAGGTCGGCCACCAAAGGTCGTGTCGGCTCACCGAACCGACAGGTAGTTATTTTGTTACCGTTCTGTAATCATATATATTAGGCTGTTGAGTCAGATCAGAACTCAGTTCAGTTCTATGTGTTGTATGGACTCATTTGTATAATATAATATGTTATTCACCTATTTGTTCTTATCTCTTGTCTCTGTTTTATGTATATATGTTTTAGTGTGTATTATTGGTAACCTTATGTGATCTGTGAGATTACAACATTAGTTCCGTAGCCGGTAGTACATGACTGGAATGTATGCAAACAGATGATACTAGAGAAGGAGATTAAGGACTGGTGGGAACGTAAAGTTGCAAACTATTTGCAGAATTACGCACGAAGGAACAGATTAACAATCGCACAAGCAAAAGAAAGATTTTTCACAGAGACGCATGAAAAATTTGTCGAATCAATGCCTCAAATTTTGAAGAAATTCCTGGATGAGAAAGCCGGACGAGATTAAAGAACAACAGTTGCTGGAAAAACTGATCTGCGGAGGTAGAACAAACTTGTCGGAGTGGTTTGAGAAAATCGTCGACGACTTCTGTGAGGAGCAAGCAGTCGAAGACAGAACTTTGGTGGAAACAGTCAAGGAGAAATTTTACACAGATCTCACAGAACAATTTCTGTGTTCCCTACCGACCTTGTTGTTCAAATTCTTAATCGAGAAAGGAGTAGGACATATTGTCAAACCTCATCCATCACTTCGCGAACTGCCATCAAACTCTAACTGGGCGGAGAAGCAGAGGAAGTGGGAAAAATTCATTGCAGAAAGGGAGTGGGAATACTTCCTAACCAAATAGACTGAAATATTCGGGCTTTCTAAAAAGCGTCGGGTAGGGTATGGGGGGGTAGCTGGTCATATGTCGAGATAGAGTATAGTGGATTCTTGTCGACTAGAACCAGATACCAGTCACCAGTAATGAGAAGTCGACTAAAAGGGAACCTAAGAGAATAGTATCATACGAAGGTATGTCGGACACTCAAAAAATAGAAAGGGAAGAGAGACATCAGAGAAGGGAAGCAAGACAAGAAAGAGCCTTAGAGCTGCACAGAGGAAGCAATCCTAGGGAGAAAGACCAGGAAGAGAGTTCGCCAGAGTCGGGTCATGACCGACATGAAGAAGGCGTGGAACAAGAAGCATCCCCTACGGAGGAAGAATTGTGGATAGAGCAACCAAAAGCTCTCCAATTAAGAGCTCCCAATGCAGGAATAACCCTCTCTCCATTGAAACCGTGTACTCGAATACAAACTATTGTCGAAGAAGACCTCCGACTACGAGCTGGTGACTTTAGTATATGGAGTCGACTAGGCGACGACACATACACTGGACGACACCTCATTATACGTTGACCAGAGGAAGGGAATTGGGTGACTTTTCAAGCGGCACCCTCCCATCGAAGTATCCACTTGCTCTTACCGACACATGAAGGAGCGCCCCCCCCCCCACCAAATACAGCTTTAGAAGAAACAGAACATTCAAAACTACGGCCAAATAGTTGCAGTGGACCATCGACAGCAGAAGTCGACATCAACCGACTGCAAGTCAATAAAGAATTGACAACCGATGGGAACAAAATTTTCGTCGACCAAACTTACGCAAAGACGAATACACCAATAACCCCACCACCCTCACCACCACCCCCACCTCCACCGCTGCCACCTCCTGAGAGAAGTGACAGTGATTCAAACATGGGTCACGGATTGGCTCACATTCCTCTATATGAGGGGGATGAGGACCCCAGACGACACTGGTTTGTCTACGAGTCGACTTGGGAGGCCAACCAAGTTACAGACAAAGATAGACAAATGGCACAGTTCGCAGGTGCCTTAAGGAAAAGGGCATTGACATGGTACATGACCTTTTCGGAAAGACAACCTAGAGCAACAAAAGCCGAGATTAAGGCACAATTTTGTCATTTTTCAAAACTCTAGATGCTAAGCACCTGGCCGCGAAAAAACTAAAAACCACATCACAAAAGCCAGGGGAATCTGTCCAGGACTACGATAAGCGTTGGAAAGACCTGCTGAGCCGGCTGGATTATGTAATAGATCAACAGTTACTAATCCAGTGGTTTCTTGCAGGGCTATCTCAGAAAGTGCGCTGACACATTAGTCTAGAAACGTTCAAAACTTACGAAGATGCGCTAATAAAAGCTCTTCAGGTGGAGATGGACGAGGACATACCCACTTACCCTACAGACCACAAATTGGAAGAACAGCTCGAGAACATACAAAAGTCTCTAAAAGAGTTAAGCCTCAAGAATCAGGAGATCTGGTGCACCAAATGCTCGACGGCCGGCCATTCCAAAGATAACTGTCGACATGAGTATAGCCGAAAGGACGTTCGATTCGTACAGACCAAGTCCTTTTGTGACATTTTCCAGGAGCATGAAGATCACTCGACGAAATATTGCCCGTTCAACATGAGGAACGACAAGGGCTCCTGGTGTGCCATCTGCGAGACCAAAAGTCATAACACGGTCGACTGTCAGTTGAACCTAAAGAACCGACAGAACTATCAGGCGGTCTACCAAACTATTGCAGTGGCACAACATAACGAGCAAAACAATCTAGCAAACGATCAGAACGGTCAGAGATACAATGGTCGACGATATGAGCGCTGGTACGATAATCGACGTGCAGGCTATAGAGGACGAGGTCAATTCCTTGGTAATTACGACAACCGACCGCGTCGACCCATCCAGTGCTTCACATGTTATAAAGAGGGTCATCGGTACGCAGACTATCCATATAAAGACAGAACTGATCTCAAATTCTGTACTCACTGCGGGGTAGGGGATCACTCACTAGAGGATTGCCCTACCATGTTAGAAAAAATTAATACGAAAATAAATGTTAATGTCTTGTCCTGTGTGCAAAAAAATGATGTAATAACCACCAAAAATTTACACATTGTAACTTGAAAAGGAACAAAAACAGGAGCTGATAAACCCAAAATCCGTAAAATAAAAGAGAAAAATATCTATCCCGACCCACTGAAGGAAAAAAAAAACATATAAAGAAGCAACTAATGTATTCAAAGAAATTGCACGATAAGAAAACGTTCATAACAGTCGACCTAACACAATAAATGAATTAATCTAGCTCGTTCAAACAGACAATTCAGTATCCCAGTTTATCAATTTGCTATATGAAATAAAAGGTACCAACTCTGAAAAACAAACAAAGAACATCTACAGCTTAAATAAAAAAGACAAAGGTGATGTCGACCCACTTGTCGACCTGGAAATCAAGGGATACCACGTCCGACAAGTAGTGCTCAACTTCGGCTCACAAGTAAACATCATGACTCATGACACTTGGGAACAAATGGGCAGACCTCGACTGTATGAGTCAGGCATATACCTGAAACTAGCCGACCAAGGCCTAATTATAACCATTGGAGTCTGGAAAAACGTCGACACGACTATAAAAGGAATCTCGACCAAGGTCGACTTCGAAATCATCGACCCAAAGGAAGGATCCGGTTCCTTCCCAGCGCTAGTCAGTTGACCTTGGGTTAGAAAGATGAAAGCATCCATATCCCTGGACAAGGAACAAATCAAATTAAAAGGAAATGGACAAAAGGTCATTGTACCCATTCATCCATCTCAAGGGGAACCTTGGACTGAACCTATTGATGAAGAAGTCGATGTCCGAAAACTCTACCAAATCCACAACAATAAAGACTACACAGAACCAAATATCCACGGAGAAATTCACCTAGGTAACCAAGACTCAGTTGGTTATAATTTCGACGCTGAATTATATGACTGGGAGATCGAGAACTACGAAACACAAGCAAGAGGGTGCTAGACTATACAGAAAGTGCAGAAAAATCCCACCCAACAGTGCTTCATAGTGTCCATTGTCCCAAAAATCTTTGAAAATAAAATTAGGGAACACCCTACCTTACAACCGACCAACCTGAATACTACACAACTACCAAGATATAAGGAAAGGGAATCACCAGTCATGCATGTCGAACAAGTCTCCAAAAATATTGGTGAACATGGCCGACTTCAAAGCCTAGTTGAAACTTTTACAGGACAAGCTGCTAGATGGTGGGATACCCATCAGACAAGACTACAAACCTGGACATCTGCTTCGACTTACTTTGTTGAAAGGTTTGGAGGAAAGAAGTTAACCCAACAAGCACAGATACTTGTATTCACTCAAGGACATAACCCAGAAGATCATATCAAAACCCGTGAAAAGGAGTGGAGAAGACTTGGATACAAGGATGAATGAGCATGGCCACACTTATTCCCATCAACCCTCGCTGACTTACCAAACAAATGGTATAAGATGGAAGAAACTAGAGGTGAAACCTTCTTATGGCATGAACCCAAGGAAAATTTCATTAAAGATTTCAACTTTATACCTCAAAATGAAAATTTGGTTGAAACAGCAAAACAAATTAAAGAATTTATCCCACCGACCGAAAATAAACCCTTACAAGATCACCGACAGACAAGAAAATGTAACAAAATACAAACACAACTAAAACCACAGTCGACAAGATTATAGTTAGAAAACGAAAACATAGAAGGAAAAAGCTTTAGATGGAAATCCAACCATGTCGAAACAATAAAACCTATTTGCACCATCCTGAAAGTCAAAAAAACTGACAAACAAGATACCGACAGAATGACTGCAGCCAACTTCCCTGCCACATTCTCACAGTTCAAAGAAGGAAGTCGACCGATCAATGAAGCCAAAGCACCAAAATGGCTAGATGCTAAAGTCAAAACTAAAGAATTCGACATCTCAAATGATGATCGACCAAAAATGGAAAATATTGGTGACTACTGGAGCAAAGAACAGACCACAGAGATAGTGAACTTACTAAGGGAATTCCAAGACGTATTTGCTAGAGATTACAAAGACCTCAAAGGCTTAGTCCACGAAATCGGAGAAATGAAAATTGATACTAAACCTGATGTTCGACCTGTGAAGAAAAGGCCTTATAAACTAGCTCACAAATACAAGGAGATAGTCAAAAAGGAAATTGATAACATGTTAGAAGCAGGCATCATCTACCCTATCGACCAATTAGAATGGGCAAGTCCAATGGTGGTACAACCTAAGAAACATTACCCGAACAGACTAAGAATTTGTGTCGACTTCAGGGAACTAAACAAAGTAACACTGACAGACCCTTTTCCAACCCCTTATGCAGATGAAACTTTGAATGAAGTTGCAGGACATGAATGCTACTCATTTACAGATGGATTCTCAGGCTATAACCAAGTGCCAATAGCTAAAGAAGACCAGAAGAAGACAACCTTTGTGTGTGAATTTTGTTCCTTTGCTTACAAAGTTATGCCTTTTGGATTAAAGAATGCACCTACAGTGTTCTCTCCAATTGTGGTTAAAACATTTCAAGAATATATTTATAAGACCATGGCAGTATACTTTGATGACTGGACAATATACTCCATGCTAAAAGATCATTGCAAATGGCTCAAGCTTATGTTGGAGAGATGTCGACAGATTCAACCATCCCTAAACATCAAGAAATGCATATTTGTGACCCCCATAGGGATACTATTAGGGCACATTGTCTGTAAGGAAGGTATTAAGGTTGACTTTGCAAAGATTAAAATTATCCTCGACCTGAAACCACCAGTAAACCCCAAACAAGTCAGGGTGTTACTTGGCCACACAGGCTAT
Source organism: Pseudotsuga menziesii (assembly GCA_001517045.1). NCBI lineage: Eukaryota > Viridiplantae > Streptophyta > Pinopsida > Pinales > Pinaceae > Pseudotsuga > Pseudotsuga menziesii. The sequence continues at coordinate 524,707 of LPNX010984160.1, read as the reverse complement.
TACAGAAAATTCATAAGATATTATTCAGATATGACCTATCCTCTTGAAGAACTATTAAGGGAAGATCAAGAGTTTAACTGGACAGAGGAATGCCACATATCATTCGAAAAATTAAAAAGAAAACAAGTCGAAGCCCCCATCCTAAAATTTCCAAACTGGTCGATCAAATTTCATGTCCATATTGATGCATCAAGGCTCGCAATAGGAGCAATCATAACTCAACCAGGAGATGATGGAATGGATTATCCCATAGTTTGCAGCAGCAGAAAATTAAACAAGGCTGAAAGAAACTATTCGACCACAGAAAGAGAATCCCTAGGAATGGTCTTTGCCCTACAAAAATTTAGACATTATCTGTTAGCTAATCAATTTATATTCTATACCGACCATCAGGCCCTGAAGTATCTCATCAATAAACCACTACATCATGGTAGGATCTGTCGATGGCTACTTCTTTTCCAAGAATTTGAGTTTGAAGTCGTTGTCCGACCAGGCAAGTTAAATGTCGGTCCCGACCATTTATCCTGGATTGACACAGGAGAAGAACCAACAGGAGTCGACGACAACTTACCTGATGCACATTTATTTCGGATAGAAGCAACCCTAGCAGAACTAGAGGAAATAGCCCAGTTCTTAGAAGACGGACATGCACCAGAAGGTATGAGCACCAAGAAAAAGCAAATCTTAGCTATGAAGTTTGCACCCTACAGTCTCATTAATGGATTTTTATACAAAATGGGATTAGATGATATCCTCAAAAGATGTGTACTAGAACATGAACGAGACCACATTATCCATGAAGCACACTATGGACCTGCAAGAGGACATTTCCAAGCAGACACAACTGCAAAGAAAATCCAACAGTCAGGATTATGGTGGCCGACACTCCACAAAGATTGCAAAAATTTTGTTAGTCAATGTGACAGATGTCAACGATTAGGTCGACCCCTGCCTAGTACAAAAATGCCTTTGATATCAGTAAACCCCAGTCTCACATTTGAAATCTGGGCCATAGACTTCATAGGACCATTTCCTATACCAGCAAAGAGGTCAGGTGCAAGGTATATCATTACTGCAGTGGAATATGTCACTAAATGGGCAGAAGTTGAACCAGTCAATACATGTTCTAGTGAGATAGCTGCTAAGTTTATCTATGAGAATATCATCACTAGATTTGGATTTCCACTAAACCTAATTAGCGACCAGGGGACCCACTTTATCAACAAAACTATCAAAACCTTAACCGACCAGTTCCAAATCGACCACCATCGGAGTACAGCATATCATCCTCAGTCGAATGGAGTAATTGAAGCATTCAATAAAACATTAACAAGAGGACTAACTAAAATATGTAACGCTGACAAGGGTGATTGGGATGAGAAAATACCTGCAGTCTTATGGGCATACAGAATAGCCTATAAATGATCGACCGACCAAACTCCTTTTCGACTAGTCTATGGACAAGAAGCAGTAGTTCCACCACACTTCCGACAACAGACACCTATTATCGCAGAAATACTACATGTCGATGTTGAACAAGGAAAGAAGGACCGACTATTTCAACTCAGCAAGCTGGAAGAGCACCGACTCATGGCTATAAAACACCAAGAAATCCAGAAGCAACAATAGAAAGCATGGCACGACCGCAACATCAAGAACAAAAACCTATCGGTCGAAGACCTTGCTTTACTATACAATATTCGGGTCAAAGGTAAACCTAAAAAGCTCCACACATAATGGATGGGACCTTACGTTGTCGAAGAAATACATCCCAACGGATCAGTCCGACTAAGGACATTACAGGGCATAGTATTTTGGAAGCTCGTTAATGGAGCTCGACTAAAACGCTAGAGAAACTAATCTAACCAAAAAAAAAAAAAAATCATATAACAACCATAACCATCAACCAAAATCCGTAAAACACTAAAAATTCCAAAAACAAAATAATACCCTACAGACAGAAAACCATGACAGGAAATCATCATCTCGACAACCACCATCATGACCATAGACCTAGCACCATCAACCACTTTCATCGACCGACTACTTCCGTCGACCATTCTCATCACCGACATGAACTGCCGACTTTGATAGTCCCATCGCGCATTCATGACATCGAACGTCGAAAGCAATCCACCATTAACACACACTCATGTAGTCCAGCTAGAACATCACGTCTGCCATTAATACACCCATCGCCGCACACAACTATAGCATCGCCTATAAATACTGGATCACCGAAGGATCATTCACCGCAAACTATACAAACAAAGCATCAGAGCATCCAGTCGACCAAAAGCTAAGAACCCCTTAGTGACATCAACCACCAAACTGACACAATGGCCCCCAAACAAACTTGAGCCTCGACCAAAGCCAAGGAGATACAGGCTGGGGATACACCTTTAGTCCGCAGGTTGAAAAACATCAAAAACGCCGAAGTACAGGAAGGCTCATGGCAAAATCTATGGACCGAAATACAAGAATGGGCCTTTGTCAACAAAAAGGCCACTCAAGCAGCAGAGAAAATCAAACGCAGCACTCTCTTCGGCTATGCCAATGCACCGCTTATGGCCAGCTTTGGTGGCACAAAGGAAACTGCTGTCAAATCCATCATCAGTCGGTATCACAATGGCTGGTTCTACTTCGACGAGCTAGTCAAAATCTTTGGAGATGTCATCTCCAAGCTGACCGGTCTCGCTAATGGAGGAGACCCCGTACCAGTCGGAATCAAAGAAGGACTGGTCGAAGAACTCATTGGGTCACCTTCCGGTAAAAACTCCAAGGGGTTGATGATTAGCCAAATCACAACCCGAATGCCACAGATTGTGTCCAAAATCATTGCAATAACACTCACGCTGGCAGGTCGAGGCAACGACCTTAAGTTAGAAATGCTAGAAGCTGTCGACACCATTGCCACCGACGAATGAATATACAGATGGGGTGATTATGTCGCTGACATGGTGAAGACCATCTGTGAGAGATGTCAAGAAATGGGGGGAATCATCAAGTTCCCCTCCCTCATCTTATGGATTGTCATGTACCACATCTGCCTAGAAGGGAGTCCAATCTTTCAGGAACCGTCGAAATTCGACATGTGGAGGTTTAAACCATTATCCGAGAAAGGAACCTTGCACGAACTTGAGCGCAGGAAAGTACTGTTGGAGAACTGATTTAAACAGCTCAAAGTCCACACGACTAGATGGAGGGTGCCTCAAAACATCCAATGAAATCTACCGGCAAACTCCCACATCCAGCTGGAGCTTGACCATACCTTGGTATGGTACATGCAGGGCGACAATTCAAATGCCAAAGCCCTCGACTACTATCCATCTGTCGACCATATATTTTGGGAACTGCCTCGACAAGCCAAAACAAAAATACCAATGCCAATAGCAACAAAGCCGATCGACTTCTCAATCGAAGAGCCGCTCACAAACCAGGAAAAAGAGGAAGACTATGAGCTCAACCTCTATATCAGCATATTTGTGTCGAAGGAGACAACGGTCGAATACACCGGTCGACTGTAGATAACCATCAAACCTCTGACCACAAAGAGAACAAAACCCCAGACCGCAAAGCCAAAGCCACAGCCACAGCAGCAGATAACTCCTCTGGCTGCAGAAAGTGTCACCCCGACTCAAGAGCCAATGGGGCAGAAAGAGCCAGAAAACCCTGAGTATGCTGTCACAAAAGGCATCATTCAGAAATTGTTGAAAGAAATAGCAGCGGCTAGGAAGAAGCTCAAAACACAACAAAAACAACAAGGTAAAGGTAAGCGCAAGCTTATCCTTGCCGACTTGTCAGAAGACAAGGAGGAACTCACAGCCATGACCCTCGACATCATAGAGGATGTCGCAGCAAATAAAGTGCCAGTCGAAACCCAGTTCCAACAATTTGTCAACGCAGGAGCACAAGCAAGTCAACCGAAGAAATCAAATACTACGACGACACCTGAAAACGTCGTTGATCTTGTGTCGACGCCTCCACCCCCATCATCGATGCAAATAACCGAGGAACAAGGACCAGCACCATAGTCAGTCAGCCCCCTCAACTTATGCAAAAGTGTGATGCCAGAGGCTGTCAAAGCAAAATTCGACAGAGATAGGGACTTGCAGGCTTTCTTTGAGAAACTGCCTGCGTTGTTTACGTTGGCTCAGAATATCTCTACAAAAATGCCTATCTTCACATCTAGAGGACACCAACAAGGACAGGATGCACAGTCCCCAATCGTTGCAACCATTTCGTCAATTTTCGAAAGAAATCTCGACAAGGAATCTAAAGTGATTACACGTCGATCATCAATTATTGCACCGATCGTCCCCGTACCCCAAGTCGATCTCCCAGCCACTGCACCAACTGGAGAAACTGTCAATGACATCAAATCACACCCTCGACCCGACAACACACCACTTAACCATACTTTCCCCAAACCAATCACCCTCGACCATTCGCCAACTCCATCACCACCACCACCCCCTGACTCAAAGAAAGGCCCCCCACAACCGACTACATCCACACAACTAGAGGTGGTAGTCATCCCACCTCCCCAACTAGACAAACCATCAGCCTCTAACCCACAAACCAAAGATCCTTCCTCGACTGTTGCAGGTACACAGGAAGCAGATAAAGAAAAGCATAAGAAGAGGAAGGAGAAACAGAAGAAGGAGCATCACAGAAAGACTTCAAAGGTCCAAATTAGAATGAAGGATGCAAGCTCCTTGACCGACACAGAGTTAGGACAACTCCTCAAAACCCTAGAAAGTGAAGATAAGATGAGGAGTGAGCAAAGAAATAAAGAACAGCAGGACAAAAATGCAGAATAGGTCGAGTTTCTTGACAAATGTAGGAATCTGGCCCAGTCCGTCATGTCGGGCCCCATAGAGATCGACACAAACAAACTGCTTGAAAGAGCGTATCAGCTGTTTGAGAGCATGGTGTCGACCCTCCAAGCTCACATTTAGGAAACCAAGGAGGAACAAAAAGAGGAACCTGCCCGACTCCTAATGGCACAGCACACTGTATTTTCTGAAGCATATAAAGTACTACATGATCATGTGGAGGAGTCTGTCGTAACCGAAGAAGTACTAAGAGACTGGCCTAATCACTACGGGCAAGTTTATCAGTAGACACGACAGACTCGGCAAGAAATTCAGGCACTAGAGAGAAGAAAAACCATTGAGGAAGCACTCAGAACGACAATAGAAGAACAGATAGTGCTTGAAACTGCCAAACTACAGAAACTAGAAAGGGAAGCACATCAGTGGGTGCAACAAGCTCTCCCTAACTTAGAGAAAGTCGACATCATCTACCTGCAGATGAAACAACTTATCGAAACTGTAGAGGAGAAGGACCAGTTCATGGGTCCCGACATGGAGAGGATAGATGAAGTCTCCATCTCAAAAAATATGTCGATCTTATCAAGCTTGATCACACTCACCATCGACGTCCAGAAAATTTTGCAGAGTTGGACAGATTTCCAACATCACCTCGCAGTAATAGCCCCATCCATTGTAGAAGTCTTCATACAGAAAAGACCGACCATCAGACTTTACAGCCCACCGCAATAACTATTAAAGGCCAGCAAGAATTTTGTACCTCCCTGTTTCTTCGGGGCGAAGAAACATTTTGTTCGTGGGGGAGATGTAGAAGGAGCAAGTCGATAAGTCGACTTGAATGATAGCCGACTTAGTCGATCAGCCGACTAAGTCGATGGCCTGACTTAGTCGATCATCCAACTAAGTCGGTCGGCCGACTAAACTAAGAGATTAGGTCAGCCACCAAAGGTCATGTCGGTTCACCGAACCGACAGGTAGTTATTTTGTAACCATTCTGTAATCATATATATTAGGCTGTTGAGCCAGATGAGGACTCAGTTCAGTTCTCTGTGTTGTATGGAATCATTTGTATAATATAATCTGTTATTCACCTATTTGTTCTTATCTCTTGTCTCTGTTTTATGTATATATGTTTTAGTGTGTATTATTGGTAACCTTATGTGATCTGTGAGATTACAACACACATCATATGCAAATGACCACAAAATGGGTCATTCTAGTCCTTCTTTCCAAACTATCATGTCCTTATTTCCATGTCATCGACCCTTTCCATTTCATTGATGTTTATAACACCTTTGTCATTAATGGGTGTCATCAATGACTACCTATGTTCAAAAAACTCCCCCTTTTCCATTGATGGAAACACTTTTTCAAATACTCTCCTCCTTTGACATTAATGACAAAGGGTTGACCACTTATCCATTAAAGGATTCATAATGAAATTTATGCTCAATAAATACTTCTAATGATGTATGCTCCCCCTTTCACACAGACTTGTTTTATTTTTTTGATCTCCCCCTTGCAACATATGGATGTCAACATTCTTCTATTATTTTATAGTTCTGCTTCTATATCATACAGTGGCTTTCATTTCTTGAGCACCTTTTTCAATCAGCGACTATTCACAAGCTCACATGCTTCCCCTTACTTCTTTGAAGTTCTAGTTCTTCACCTTGGCTCCTTATCATGTCAATACTATCAGCTACTCTTCTCAAGGCATCTAATTTGTGTCTTCTCAAAAATTCATATCTTGATAACCATCTGGATTATAACCAACTATATTCCCAATACAATTAGATACCCACAACCAGTGTCTCTTGAGGACATCCCTGCCAACCATATCCAAAACCTTGGATTGATCTGTGACTTTATACTCCAAATATGTTTTGGTTGCAATGGTATAAGAATCGGAACTACTTGAGCTTGATATATGCTACTATAGCAACTCAACTTAGTGCTTTGCTTCCTTTACACAGAGATTATATCAATGTGGTTTCTCAACACTTTTTTCTGAGACTGAGTATAGGGATGAAATATTTACATCTATGGCTTCCGTTGAATCATAGCATATCTAACGTTTTTTCAAAACTTTAGGCTTGCATCTCATGTTTGTATCAACACAGATGTTCATATCTTTAAGAGACTTGTCAAACTACTTGATTTATGTAATGGATATATTTTTCAGTTATTCTAGACATGTGAGTGAACCATGCAAATTCATAGAAGGTACACATGCATCAAAATCATACCTTCAAGAATGACCATGTCACTTAACTTCATTTTCTTCAATTGTATGTACAAACAAAGTTCACGAGTTCACTGCCAATTACTCTTGCTCCCCTTATCATCATGTCAACTGTAACTTTGTCTTGCATTATTCTTCTTTCTGTCAATACTCACAATCCTAGGACCTATTCCTTAGCTTGGAGTATTCAAATTTTTCTCTTGAGTCCAATATCCAAACTTCATGGACTCAAGGTGTGCTAATATCTTTGAGAGACCTTACTATAGGCTTGACAAATGGCATCCATCCTCTCTGCTATGATTAACATAAAAAAACATTCTTTTTCACCCACACCTGAGAATGTCCTTGGCTTCGAGCACATGTATTTTGATCTTCAAACCTTTCAGCATTTTTCTTCTTCAAAGATTCATTGGTTCTCCTTGCAAATGTGTATGAAGGACTCATCCCGGGTTGTCTTCTTGGACTTGAACATCCTTTGGATTTATGACCAAAGATACCACAGTTGTAACATCTCATGGTATGGAAATTAGTAGAAACATGACCAACTGGGTTACATGTACGGCATCTAACTTTTTCATTGGGACTTCCAACACTTCTTATTCTATAGAGTCTATAATCCATAGCCTTATGACCAAAGTTAGAACAAGAAAAACAATAACCATTAAATCCATTTTCATACCTCGAGCTTTGGTTCTATCTTGAAGTTGTTTCTTTGCTAAGCTTGCTTTGAGGAATAGGACTAACTCCTTGATGCATTCTTGAACTTCCAAAGTATTTTTTGTCATGTGCAAGTGCATGGGGAGCAACTTTGGATGATGATGGACCTGCTTCTTGAGTCTTGGGAGTCCAAGTGTCGTATTCATATTTTTCTCCTTCCTTCTTGTAACCAAGACCAGACTTGTCAAATGGAGATATTTGGAAATCCAAGATCTTATCTAGGACAATTGAACTATCCTTGAATTTGACAAAGGAAACAGTCTTTTCACATTTTTCCTGAGACTAACTACCTCCATCTCCATCTTTTGGATTGTCTGCTCCTTTTCTTCCAACTGATTCTTCAATATTTCTTCTATCCTCTTAGCTTCCTCCAACTTAGTCTTCAAATCAAGAATGGCCTTTTATAGTTTCTTCAAGCTCTTCTGCGTCTTCACCAGGATCTTCTTGTTCTTCCTTTTGACCGATCAATTCGGTCTTCAGTTGTTCAACTTTAGCATTCTTGTCTTTCAGTTGATCCCACAACTCTTCATCCTTGTGTTTGATCTTTATGAGAAATATTCTCAATGTCACGGTCTTCTTTTGATATTCATTCAAAGAATCCAAGATTCTCCCTTTGAACCTTATGAATTCACTATGGCTTAAATTTACTATGTTCAAGACCCAATTGGCTCTGACATCAATATTCAACAAAGTGAGATGTATCTCCTGTGCAACTTTTGACAGATCTTCATCATCTTTTGTAAGAACCTTCTCAATTTCATCACACATGCTATCATTACAACCAAAATAATCTATACCTTTACTGGATTCCACTTCTTGATTTTCTTATTCTTGATTGACCTCTTATAGGAGCTTGTCTTCTAATTATTGATCCGTATTTTCAGTGTCTAGTATTCCCTTTGATACTCACTTTACAACTTGAAACAAAGGTATTTCGATGAAGTGTACTCCCCTGCGCTTTCTTTCATTGAGCTAGGAAGTCCATCCATGAAGAACTTCAAGGTTGTAACATTGTCCTTTTTTGCTTATTTCTGTGCAGCTACCTTGCCCTTCTTATTGGATGGAGTGGGTGGATTGATCACAATCTCCAAAACACCAAACTTCTTCAGATATGCCTTCATCTTGCTCCTCCAAATGAAATAATCTGTCACATCAAGTACGGGCACATCATTTCTTGATGACTATTCTTTTTCTTCCATTGTATGTCCACGGATCTCCTTCAAGCTTGCAAGGCTTGTGACGAAGGTCAGCTCTGATACCAATTGTTGGACACAATGGTCAAATTGAGATGGGGGATGAATCAATGTGTGAGAAATTTAAACTTTTTTCACCTTCTATTAATCAATAAGAGTTTATCAATAATTATGTTATAAATTACATCATCAACTAAATCAACTATGATCCATAAGCACAATAATCACATCAATGAGAGACACAAGTGTATATGTAAGGTGAGCTTTATTTATGGTAATGGAAGACTTCAATATTCACGATTACAATTAGCACCAACTAATAAGAAGAGAACCAACTCTTATAGCAAGACCCAACCTGGTTTTCTTAGATCCAACTAAGAAAGGGTTGAGGAGTCCAATCCTCAAGTGCAAGACTCAGCTTGCAAGCACTTTCATAATCATCTGTTGCATCCAGTGCTCATTCACCTATTCTCTTCAACCTCTGCTTGTCAATCTGCTCAAGAATCCATATGTCATCTTATTTAGTTTTCATATCATCATCATGTCTTCAATTGAAGGTATTAGTGCCACATCATCATTGACTACATATTCAACTGTAGTACTTGACAAAGTGCTTCTGGTATGGCTATCAATATTTGTTCTTATAAACAATTATTTGTTGTCATTGTCATCTTGGCTATCATAATCATGTCATGTTACCTATCTTACACTTTTTTCAATTATATTGCAAGGATACTCTATATTTCTCATGTACCTCTTGCTCAATAATATACTCATACATTTCTTCTCATTTCGTCAAGTTTTGCTTATGTCTTTAAGGACTACTCACATCTTCAAGGTCGTTTCATCTCTTTAAGGACTGCTCACAACATGTCTACAAAGGTTTGTTCATCAAGGTGTACACTTATGCCAAGACATAGAGATACTACTTACCCTCTTATCAACCTGTCACTATCATATCATCAATATTATCACTAACATGTCATTGCCAAGCTTCTCATCAACAAAATCTGCTCATGTCCAGAAGGTATGCTTATCAAAGTTCTGTAAGTATTCAAGTGTCTTGTAATGGTCAACATCTCAAAAGAGATCTTCTCAAGGAATATCACAGTGATGAACCAGCCTTAAAGGTTCCCACAATAGTCACAACCATAGTTCAGTCCATAAGTCTATTACTTTGGTTGTCTACAAAACTCAAATCTTGTATTCTTCAATCAAAAGAGGCCTAAATCATCGCAAAGTGCAGACATAAGAGAGGTGAGATCCTTTTTTCTTGCTTCTCTTTTCTTCTATCTAACCATTGAAAATACTCCTCCACCAGTTATGTGGTCGTCAAAATCTTACTCGAAAATTAGAGAGATAAAAACAAAACTTCTTCACTTGTCTTCATATTGTGGATACTTTCAGTTGCTGCCTTAGATGCCCAAAATCAGAGACAAGAAGAAAATAAAATATTCATAATTTTGTGGCTTAGTTCACACCCAAAAATCAAAGAGGAAAAAAAACTTACTAATGTTCTTGTGTATTACTGCTACAACCTCAGTCACTGTACACCCGAATTTCAGAGAAATAAAAAACGGATGCCCTCTGAATTCTGCCTCAGTCCACCCAAAATTCCGAGAGAAAAACCATCGAATTCTTTTGCTTTAAATGAGAACGTTGACTGGTTGTTTATATTGGTTTTTTCATATATTTTCACTGAGTCGACCTATCAAATTGTGTGTGTGTGTGTATGTGTGTATATTTATATATCTTTTTTTTAAATGGAGCCAACCTTGCAAATGATAATTTTAAGGTTATTATTTACATTTTTAAATTGTTTTTTTTTGTGTTACTTGGGCATCCTTACCAAAACACATTCACTTCAAGGCTGAGCTAGAAGGTTCATTGCTTAACCTTACTCAACAAAGGCTTGTAAAGCCTACTTCATTGGGAACTTAGGACTTTCTCATTCCTTTTGTGAGACTGAAAATCATCATGTTTAAATACTTCAATAGCAAGGGTTTCATGTAAGGTTCATATACCATGTTCAAGGGTTGTCAAACCATCATGCAAGTGTTTCATGCTCAAGGTGATATGAGTGTGAAGGCTTCTTCAAGGTTATCATGATCATTAGAAATAAGTCTTTAAGTCTTCAAAGTTCAAGGTCTATGGTACCATATGCAATAGCATTATCATGTCGTACCAAGAGGCATGTCAAGGGCATATTGTTAAGGTCCTCCATACGCCTATGAGCCACATCATACGCAAATGACCATAAAATGGGTCATTCGGCCCTTCTTACCAAACTGGCATGTCCTTATTTCCATGTCATCATCCCTTACCATTTCATTGATGTTCATAACTCCTTTTTCATTAATGGTGTCATCAATGACAACCTATGCAAAACATGCGTGCTTTGTTTAGGGAAGAGAAGACATATGATCTCCCAAGGATGTGCATACTATCTAATTTTCAACATGGTATCGGTGCCAGCGGTTGAGGTTGATTAGCTACATCCTGCAGCTAAAGGGTCTGATCCAAAGTGGGGATTAGGGGAATTCTTGGAAGTAGTAATACACACCTGATATAAAGGTAGATGGGGGCTAGTTTCTGGGTTTGATCTTTAGTCAATCCAGTTTTTAACATTGAATACTAGGCCTTTTACGGTGACTATTTTCTGCACCCACCTGAAATAGATCCATGATTTCTGAAGTGAACGCTTCATGCAGAGTTTGATGTTGGATTAATTTTCCTTCGAGCTAATGTTAAGTTAATCACTATTGGAAAATGATCTCATAAATTGTTAGCATAAAGATCAAATCTAGTCTATCAACTTCAAATATTGTAAACCATTCTATTATTTTTCGAATATTATATCCAGTGTATTGGTTCGGGGCTTGGAAGCAAAAGACACTCATTCATCTGGGTCTTGAGACCGTCGCCCGATCAAGTGGCAAACACTTCATCCGAATTCCTTCCTGGGGGATTTGAGAAGCGAATGAATGATAAAAAGTAGGGATTTCTCATCATAGAGTGGGTGTCGTAGCTGTTGATTCTTTCCCTCTCGTCCATTGGATTTGGAAGTCAATTCACGAGAGCATGAGCCACGTGGTTCCCATTATAGGGTGGCTCATGGTAGTAATCACTTCTAGAACTCCTAGTTGTTGGAGGAAGTGGTGGGCATGACTATGGAGAATATTTACACAGGGACGAATGTAGAGATAACTATGAAACTATTGATGAAGGAGAAGAGGGGGATCACAATGAAGAAGAGGGCCATGGAGATGAGTGAAGTAGCTACCGAAGTTGTGTAAATGTGTTGTCCGTACCCTGAACAACCAATGTACACCTCGTGAATGCACAAAAACCACCAGTGAACAACCAATTGGTAAGCATAGAAACCAGTGGATAATGCATACAGTGGAGGAGAACATGTGGTGAAATATCATTAGTTGGAGGGATGACGAAGGATGAATAGTGTTTTCAAAAGTTCCCTAAAAAAAGAAGTCCTAGTGGCGTAATGAATTCCATTGCTAAGTAATAAAGAGATCCAACCAAATAGTTCATATAATCATTTTGAATTTATTCAGGGAAAAAATCATTTTGAATTTAATAAGAAAAACTAATATTGAGCACTAGTTGTTTGAACCCTTCAATAGTGACACGTACACCAGATTGGTGGAGACTTTGGAGAGAGTTTACCTAACTTAATTGCATTGAGGAAATGGAACTCTCCAAACTATGTGGTAGTCAGTGATGTAGCAACACATAACCCATGGAGAAGATGAGTAACACGAACTGAAAATAAAAAGGTTGCTCATGGAGGAGACGAGTAACACGAAGTGAAAAGAAAAAGGTTGCTTTGGATAGTAAAATGATTGTTGCAACAAAGAAGAAGTAGGGAATCCTTATCCATGGAAGTGGAGGGCTTGTTTGTTCTCATCACAACAAAATGTAAAACACGCATCTTTAAATGCTGAAAATACTAGTTTTTTTATTAAGAAAGTCTCAAAAATATTGAAGGTAAATATGTAAGAGCTACCTAAGGGGAATAAATGATGTAATGGGTACCCAAAAGGGAATAAACTATGTAATGTGTACCCAATGAGGATAATTAATGTAATGTGACCATTAATAATGGAATATGGTCTACTTGGTGGTTGGGGGTTAGTTAGAAGAAATAATATAATAAGAAGGCATAGACCCCTAAGTATATAACATCATGAATGTTGAAATTGCCATGGGAAATTGGTGCTAATGATTATTGGGTTGATTAGAAGATAAAAAATGGCCTACAATTAAGAATATTGGAGTCTAAGAAATGATATTTCCTATCCAACTTATGTCAGGAACACTGGAAGGGAATTGGGATATCGTGAGGGAATGCTTGCAAAGAAGGAGATATCATTCCTAGTGTTGTCCAAGCTGAGGGGAAAGAGTGATGGTTGTTTGGGATAGTTGAAGAGGAATTTTTGACACTATAGAGTTGTTTGGGTTGTAGGTTTAGAAAGCAACATTAGAATTCACACTTGTGGAATGATAGTATCAGTTTGAGGGTGGCCTCTATCATAGAAAGATTATGTGTGATAGAGAGCCTAAATTTGGGAGGAACATCCCTAATTTGCACCTAGTTGGAGGATTATTTCTGATAAATATAAATGATCTGGATAATTGTCATTAAATGCCATGTTTTATAATTATTTTATGCATTTGATTATTTTTTAGATTATTCAATTTTGTGGGTGTGAAATTATATGATCATAAGTAATTGATTTATGCATGGTAGAATTACATTCATGTTTAACATTATAATTAAATAAGTAAGGTTGTTTTATCTTGCTTACACTATTAATATCTACAATTGCCTATTGAAAATCGTGTTGGTATCAAAAGAAAAAAAATTTAACAATGCAATTCTGGTATCTCATAGCCTTTACAATGGACAAAGGTTTATGGATACATGATAGCACACCATAGAATGTAAAAGGAAAGAGAAAATTCAATTAATGGAAAATCATTGAGGAAAAAAATATGCTCAGTCAAAGAACCCACAAGTAAAGAGGAAAGTTGCCGAACTGAGGACCCACTAGAAAATATTGAAATAATGTAACTTCTATGTCACAACTTTCACTAGAATCGTTATGTTTTTATGTATTATTCTTTGTTGAATCTTCACTTGAAGATTCGTTCTCATGCTTGGAAAACTCCATTTTCCTTCCCTTACGTTAGCAAGGTGTAGCTTTTTCAATGTTAAGTTCAGGTTATTTATGTTTCTATTTTTCATTAATGTGTATTTTAGACAACATAATGTTATTTCACTCTTCCTTTTCTTTCAAAATACGCTCGTTATATTCTTTAACTCGTTTTAGTTCTTCTCTTAATTCTTTAACAACTTGTTGTAATTCAGATGGATTGTCGTTTCGACTTTCATTTAAATTTACCCATATTTCACCCTCCCTCAGGTTACCCTCTTCATTGTTCACTGGATTCCTATGATGGAATTCCTCTTCCACAAGCATTCCTACATATTCCATAATTTCCTGTGAAAACAAAGTTATTCTTCTCTTGCTGTACGTAAGAGAATCAAACCACAATAAGATAAAGTTAGTTTTTTTCTGGATTTATCAGTTTCAGTGTTTTTTCTTGTTCAGGACAAGTGTTGTAACCATGCTCTGATACCATTCTTACTCAAATATATGATTCAGGTATGGAATCCCAAACAGAGATTCATCAATTTATACTAAGATCATACGATTTATCTACTAATTAAGACTAGTTTACATTAAATAATAACACTAAGTAGGGAAGATAATAGGAACAAATGCATAGCATCAATTACTGAGATTACGATTCAAATATAATTTGAATTATACTTTAACAATACTTTAAACATATAAGAATAGAAGTAGGGAACCTGACACCACTGTCAAGAAAATAGAACTGAAGTTGTTGCTCCTCCCAACCAACTCCTAGAGCATCCAAGTCTTACTTGATCTAGAACCCTCCAAACTGTTTGTTGAACCACAAGGAAGAAATTTGATCAATGCACCATCTCTTGCATTAACAGATTAATTCATCATCTAGCGCTAGCCTCCTGCTTCCTAAATGGACATACTATTATATAGTATTTTTCCTAGTACTTGGTCATTTATGAGCTTCTTTCTCTTTAGCACTTCATAAGGAGTCTTGACCTAATTTTGGGAAAGATGCCTCCTGCATCACTTGAGTTCTCACTCAGTAGATTTCACCAATTTTATTTTCCCGTTGCGGGTCAGCAAACACTCTTTCAACAACTACTNATATATATATATATATATATATTCAAAGAATAATAGTTTTCACTATTTGGTGTGTTACATACGCCTCCTCTTAAAGGATAACACCGTCCTTGGTGTTATTATTTTTATGTATTTATTCTCCCATTTGTTCCTCTTGAAATAGGATAGTATATGCCTACTACATATAACTTTCTAGTTCCCAAGTGGACTCTTCTAGACTGATATGCTTCCATTGCACCTTGACTTATTCGATGGTACAGTTCCAGAGTAAAAGTTATCTCGTATCAAGAATACGCTCTGGTTCCATCTGAAACTCTCTTTCTAGTTCCACCTGTATGACATTCCAATCAATTACATGACTAGCATCATGAACGTATTTCTTCAAAATGGAAACATGAAAAACATTATGTACTTTAATCATAGGTGGTAATCCTAATGAATATGCTACCAATCCTACTTTTGCCAAATTTTCAAATGGCCCGCAATACCTGGGTGCCAATCTTGAATATTTTCCCTGTCTTAGGGAGCTTTTCTTAGGTTTCATCTTTATGTATACATCCTCTCCTAACTGGAAATCTCGAGGAGTTCTTTTCAAATTGTCATAACTCTTTTGTCTGTCTTGAGCATCCTTCAAGTTTTGTTGCACCTATTTCACTATTAGTTCCATATATTTCGATAACTCGGGACCTAACATTAACCTCTCGATGGGGCTACTCCAAGAAATTGGAGTGCTATATTTACGTCTGTACAGAATTTCAAATAGACTCATTCTAACTGAAACTTGGAAATGATTGTTGTAATCAAATTCTACTAAGTGTAAGTAATATTCCCACTTACTTGGTTTATCCATTACGTACATTCTAAGCATATCTTCTAGAATTTGATTTACTCTCTCAGTTTGTCCATCTGTTTGAGGATGATATGCAGTGCTGAAATTTAATTATGTGCCTAGTTCTTTGAACAAGGATTTCCAAAAATTCCCTGTAAATTTTACATCTCTATATGAGATTATTACCTTAGGTACGTTGTGTAACTTGAAATTTTCTTTCATAAATATATCAACAATTTTAACAAACTTATAAGTATATTTTACCGAAATAAATTGAGCTTCTTTACTTAATTTTTCCACTACAACCATGATTGAATCATGTTGTTTGAAATTCCTAGGTAAACCTGTTATGAAATCCATGTTGATTACTTCCCATTTCCATTCCAGAATGGGTAATGGCTGGAGTAATCCTATTGGATGTTGGTGTTCTACTTTTACCTGTTGGAATTCAATGCAATGTGCTCAACATTCTGCTATTTCTTTTTTCATATTAGGCCAAAATAAGTCTTTTCTCATCATAATGATCATTTTCTGGTATCCAGGGTGTCCTGAATGTGGTCATTTATGTAATTCATCCATAATAGTTAGTTTAATATCTACTGAATTTGATATATATAATCTACCTTTATGTAGTAAGAACCCTCTTCCATTCATACTAAGATCGGTTTTTATTTGGTTCCTTTCATTTTATGTAGCCTTCTCCTTTAGAGTTTGATATTCTTTATCAAAATTTTATGCATTTAAGATTTTATTTTCTAAATCTAATTCATAGTTGTTGCTTGAATACAATAATATTGTGTGACGACTTAAACCATCTGCAACTTTGTTCTCTTTTCATTTTATATGTTTTATTTCAAAATCATATTTGCTTATAAATGATAGCCACCTAGCTTGTCTTGCATTAAGGTTTTGTTGTTCAAATAAGTATTTAGACTTATGTTATCCGACATTAATAAGAATCTTCTTCTAATGAGGTAGTGTCACCACATTTTTTGTGCATGTATGATGGAAACAAGTTATAAGTCCTAAGTACCATAATTATTCTCATGTTCTTTTAACTTCATATATTCGTAGGCCATGAAGTAGTTTTCTTGAATTAATACCCCTCTAATCCTTCTTTACTCGCGCCAATGCAATGACAAAATCCTTAAAAGGATCAACAAATTTTAATATAGGATTTGTGGTTAACAGGTGTTTTAATTTATTAAAACTTTCGGTACATTTTTTGCTCCAATCAAATTTCATACCTTTCTTTTGTAGTGAAGTTATGGGGTAAGATATATTAGAAAACCCTTCAATAAATTTTCAGTAATAGCCAGTAATCCCCATGAACGATCTTATGTTAGTTACATTCCTTGGAACAATCCATTCAGTGATAGCCTTAATCTTCTCTGGATCGACTGATATTCCATCTTTAGACACCACGTGTCCTAGATATTGGATTATGTCTTTAAAGAAGTCACAATTGCTATACTTAGCAAACAATTGTTGTTCTGTTAACACTTGTAAAATTATTCTTAGGTGTTCTTGTTTATTCTTTGAGTAAATGATTATGTCGTCGATGAAGATGACCACGAATTTATCTAAGTAATTACTCAAAATACTATTCATTAAGAACATAAAGGTTTTCGGTGCATTGGTTAAACCAAATAGCATTACGATAAAATCGTAATGACCATATCTAGTTCTAAAAGTGGTTTTAAAGATATCTTCGTCCTTGATCCGTACCTGATGGTATATGGATCTTAAAAATATTTGGGAGAAGATAGTTTCCCCTTGGAACTGATCAAATAGTGGTAGGATTAATTATTCCTCCTTTGTACAATATAGTCTATTTGGTCATTTTTCCTAACTTAGGGAGTTATTATTACTGTACTAGAGTATGGGGGACATGCCTAGAGGTTTTTTGCCACTTAATGCATGTTCATGCATGAGCTTATGTTCCTCTAGGAGAAATACCTACATTATAGGAGCCCACTCCGAGTGCCACCAATAGCCTACATCAGTTGGTTGTGGTAGCTAAGTAGTTCTGCTAAGTTAACCTCTAGTTACAATAAGTTAGATCACTTTCAGTTATCCTAGTGCCATTTTTGCATTCATGCAGGGAGAGTGGCAACTTTTTCCACCTACCTCATCAGTTAACTGATTGTAGACTGATTTAGACATCCAAAGTTAGACTATTGAGCTCCCACAGTGATTTAGACACACTGAGTTGGCTATTCATCCAGCTTGAGCTGGTAGATTTGAATCCTATCCAGAATATTTGGATTATATTTATTGTATAATCATTGTATTATTGATTAAGGAATGAAGATTAATGTTGTGATTATCTTAGAAATTCTTGTCTGATTTATCTGAAATTTGTGGCATGAATTGCATGTTCAGTGTACATTCTCTTTGATTATTCCATTGCATAATTCCCTTCCTACAACTTTCATATTTGCATGTATATCAATGGTTAAAAAATTTAACATGGTATCACAACTTTGTTTAGGCTAGCAACAAACCTTGGAAACCTCCATTGTGCAACAAAAGCAACTGAGTATCCACATAATTCCTGTAATCACTTCCTTTCTAATTCTGGATTATGTCCAGAAAAGAATTTGCAAGTGTGACGGACTCTGAAAAAAGTGAACATGTTGAGGTGGAAAGTCTTAAATGGACATATGATTGTGAATTGAATTGGTTTTGCAGTGTTCTTTGCAGGTATCTACGTAGCTTCTTGAATAATTGACTGATCAACATACAAAAAAATGGAGAATTCTTCATCTCTCGTACCTAGAATCCTTACACCTTTCAATTCCAATGATTGGAGGGCAGATACGCAGGTATCCTTGCGCAACAAGGGCATGTTTAAGATGATAGTGGAAAGAGAATTAGAGCCCCAACAATATGTTGAAAAGAACAAGTTTTTTAATCAGCTTGATGAAGCCTTCGCCTTCATGTGCATTCACATCTCCTGGGATCTTTTTTTCCATCTTGAGGGACTCAAGATTTCGAATGAAGCTTGGGAAAATCTTGAATCTTTATTTGGAAAACAAGATGAGCTTCAAGAGAATATTCTGGAGAATGAGCTCATTGCACTACAGCCCAGCAGTTTCGATACTATTCAACAATTCCTTACAAAATACAAAGCACTGGTACTGCAATGCAAACAATGTGGAATAGAGAGGAAAGATGAGCATCTTGTGCTATCAGTGCTAAGCAAGCTTGGCTTAGAGTTCTCAATTTTTGTCTCTACATTCCATTTCGGAATAGTTTCAATTCCAAATTGGAAGATTCCTTCTCTAGATGCTTTTGTTGAGTCCTTGATACAACAGCAAGACAAATTGGTTCAAATGGGAGTGAATCAAACCTCCAAGAATCAAGAATTCTTAGTAGCAAACTCAAACAATGCACAAGCAAGAGGGAAGCACAAAGGGAAGGATACCAAAAACACTGGTTCGAAGCCAAAGGAGAATTAGAAATCTTTCGATGGAGCTTGAGGTTCCAAGAAAAAGAAGAAATTCAAGAAGATTAAGTGTCCCTATTGTATGAGAAGCTTTCATCCAGAGAGTCAGTGCATGAAGAATACCATCGAACAGCTATCAAAACTCCTTGAATAGAACAATGTTTCCCTTCTACAAGGAGTAAATAAGTCTGATGATGGACACCGTACAGAAGATCATGAGAGGTGCCATGCCTTGAAGGCAGGCCTCACTGAGTCAAAGGCTTATTTAATAGATTCTGGAGCATCCAACCACATGGTTTCCTCTAATGAATCCTTCACCACTATGGATATCTTTCAATGACCTAGAAGTCACATGGGATATGATTTTCAAATCCCAGTTGTTGGGAGAGGTTCTATTAAAATCCAGCATGGAGAGTTCAAGATTGTACTCTATGCGCCCTCTCTTGAAACAAATGTTCTATATGTTTATCACATGACTCATACAGGCTCTCCCAACAGAGTTACATTCGATTCTGACATAGTAGAAATCACTAAATCATCTATTAGAAATCTCATAGAGAAATATTTTTCTAATCATGCCTCCAAGGCATATGAGTTCTCCCATTTTCTACCTACTTCACATCCGACAACTTTATTGACTCATGCCAATAACACAAGCAAGTTGTGGCATGAGAGATTTGGGCATCTCAATTTCAAATATCTCCAGCAACTTCACAAGCATGGTTGATTGGTAGGTAAGCATCAGATGGAGTATGTCATGGTTGCTTGGTAGGTAAGCATCAGGAGAAGAGATATGAAGTTGGGAAGGAAAATAGAGTTGCCTCTACACTTAATCCAATACACAGTGACGTCTCAGGACCAATTCCTACAATATCCATCAATGGATCCAGGTATTTCCTAACTTTTATTGATGATTGTTCAAGGTTTTGTTGGGTATATTTTATGAAGCAGAAATATGAGGTATTCAAAACTTTTAAAGTTTTTAAAGCCTTGGTAGAAAATAGCTTCAGAAATAATATTACATCCATTAGATCTAATAATGGAGGTGAGTATATTAAAAGAGATTTTTAATAGTTATGTGAATCAAAAGGGATTTGAATGGACCACTCAGTTCCATACACACCACAACATAGTGGTGTGGATGAGAGGAAAAATAGATCATTGAAGGAGATGGAAACATGTCTTCTCAAACAAAATAATCTCCCTCCTTCTCTATGGGATGAAGCTGTAAATTGTGCTTCATACATTCAGAGTAGGGTTCTTCACAAATAAGTGATTGGGGCCGATCCTTTTGAAGCACTATTGGGGCATAATCCTAATGTATTTCACTTGATATTTTTTGGTTCCAAAGCTTAGGCCAGAATTCCTATTGACAAGAGAAAGGCCTACCAATCCTATAGTAGTGAATTCATGCTGTTGGGATATGCCGAGGATGGTAAGGAATATCAATTGATGGAACTTGCAACAAGGAAATTCTTCATAGAGCGCAATGTACAATTTGAAGAAGATCAGTTGCATGATCCACCACAATCCAAACCAGATGAAGGTATAAACACTCTTCCATTTCCATTTGATGATGATGTATTGTCTCATGTTTCATATTCAAATGACGAGGAACAATATCAGGATGATCTTGATATTGAGGTTGTAACTCAAGAGAATGTAGATCCATATCTAGCTCCCATTCCAAACTAGTGGCCTAAGCCTAAATGCGCCCAAAAGCTCAATGAAGCAGCTGGGAATGGTGTTGGGAATCTAGATGATAGAAGAAGAACACGGCGTCAATATCAGAATGAACATGTTGCACTCTCTCACACAGCTTCTCTATATTAAGAGTGTTGCAACAAACTTCCATAGAGATGCTACTTGATGATGAAGATTGATCCACAATTTGGCCCAGTAAAGAACAAAATGGATCATTCTACTCCTCCTTCAGAAAGAAGAAACAAAAGAAACATTCATCAGATTGGAAGAAGATCGACAAGTTCACATGCACAGTCCTAGAATGTTGATGCACAGAAGAACCAATATTCTGCATTACTGCTCCACAGTGTTGCATATTGCAACAATTTTTTCACAAGTATTTCCTCAAAGAGAAAACTTTTCTCTTAAGTATAGTTTGTTTCCTGATTCCTGCTTATTTTGAGGGGGGGGGGGGGGGTTCCCCTGAGGTTTTCCCTATTTTACTTATTTTATTAAGCGATATTTTATTTCATTTAGATTGTATGGGTGACTTTTGGCCTAGTTTCTGAGGCCCATGTTGTCCAAAGTTAGGATTAAGGGGGGGTGTTAGGATTAATTAATCCTCCTTTTTCTAATATAGTCTATTTGGTTATTTTTCCTAACTTAGGGAGTTATTATTATTGTACTAGAGTATGGGTGACACACCTAGAGTTTATTTTCCACTTACTGCATGTGCATGCCACAAATTTCAGATAAATCAGACAAGAATTGCTCAAACAATCACAACATTAATCTTCATTCATTAATGAATAATACAATGATTATACAATAAATAGAATTCGAATACTATGGATAGGATTCAAATCTACTAGCTCAAGCTGGCTGAATAGATAACTCAGTGTGTCTAAATCGCTACCAGAGCTCACTAGTCTAACTCTGGATGTCTAAATCAGTCTACAATCAGTTAATTGACGAGGTAGGTGGAAAAAGGCTCCACTCTCCCTGCATGCATGAAAAACTGGCTCTAGGATAATTGAAAGTGATCTAATTGATTGTAACTAGAGGTTAACTCAACATAACTACTTACCTACTACAACCAACTGATGGAGGCTGCTGGTGGCACTTAGAGTGGGCTCTTATAGTTTATGCAACTTTAGGCAACTTTAGGAGCAATCCCTACATTATAAGAGCCCACTCTAAGTGCCACCAGCAGCCTCCATCAGTTGGTTGTAGTAGGTAAGCAATTATGTTGAGTTAACCTCTAGTTACAATCAATTAGATCACTTTCAATTATCCTAGAGCCAATTTTGCATGCATGCAGGGAGAGTGGCGCCTTTTTCCACCTACCTCATCAATTAACTAATTGTAGACTGATTTAGACATCCGGAGTTAGACTAGTGAGCTCTGGTAGCGATTTAGACACACTGAGTTATCTATTCAGCCAGCTTGAGCCTGTAGATTTGAATCCTATCCATAGTATTCAAATTCTATTTATTGTATAGTCATTGTATTATTCATTAATGAATGAAGATTAATGTTGTGATTGTCTGATTTATCTGAAATTTGTGGCATGAATTTCCTGCTCAGTGTACTTTCTTTTTTATTATTCCACTGCATAATTCCCTTCCTACAAATTTCATATTTCCATTTAGATCAATGGTTCACAAATTTAAGAAATAGATCTCCTATCCGAGGCAAAGGATATCGATTTTTAATAGTCATCTTGTTTAATTGGGGATAATCTATACACGGTCTTAAAGTGCCATCATTTTTCTTTACAAACTAGAGTGGTGCTCCCCAAGGGGAAACACTGGGTTGAATGTACTTTTTATCCATTAGTTCATGAAATTCTGATTTAAGTTCAGTAAGTCTATTATATTCATTTGGTAGGGAGTTTTTGATTCTGGTACTGCTTCTGATGCCAAATCGATCGTAAATTCTATATCCCTCTTCGATGGTATTTTGGGAACTTCTACCAAAAATATGTCTTTAAAATATTTTAAAATCGGTATATCCTCAATTTTAAGTTGATTATATTTATCCTTATCATCCATTACATAGAATGCAAAAATCTCGCATCCCTTACATACAGATATTTTCATATGTAAGGAAAACATTTCTATGATGGTAACTTTTCTGGGAATTCCTTTTACATTAATTGTACTGCCATTATCATCCATACATGTAAAAATTTTAGCATAGCAGTTTAACATAACCTTATGTTTTTCTAACCAGTACTTTCCTATCATCATATCATAAGACCCTAATGGTAAGATATTTAAATCAGCTTGTGTATTCAATTCATTCATCATAATTTCATAGTTTTTCACATAACTAGTGACCTTCCGTTTGGTGCATATTGCTAGTTGTACCAGCAAATATTTTTCAAACTTATCTTGTGATAACTTACTCAATTCTACAATCCTAGGTGATACATAACTTAAATTTGCACCTGGATCGATTAATAAAGAAATGGGTTGGCCTTTTATCATACCTTCAATTTCTACCATTGAAGTTTGATGGTCTACTTGTCAGTTCTCCTGTGCGACACTGATTTTAGGCATGCTTCTCGCCATATCCCCAATTATAGCAGCTTCTTCGATTGAGTGAACATTATTAAAAAGATTATTTCTTATGGGGTAGTCCTTAAAGAAATGTGGCTCACCACTTTCCCAGAATTTTTGTGGTTCCCTCTATGCAATGTTTTTAATAAAGGTTGTGGGTGGTTCTCTTTCTTTTGTTGCAAGGTTTTGTGGTTTAAATATTTTTTAATTATTTCCTTGATACTCTCAATGGTTATTCCTAGTATTTTTGTAAAACTTGGTATTTTTCTTTCTTTGACCAAAGTTGTCACATCTTTTAGTTTTCCAGTTAGGTATATTTTCCCTTTTATTCTTATTCTACTCATAACATAAGTTTACCTTTCTGATTGCCTCTTCCGATGTTTTTTGGATTGTCATACTCAATCCTCTCTTTGAACATAAAAGGAAAGCACCTAAGAGAACGTTGTATTTTTTGTTTTTCATCTATTATATAAGGCACATAACTAAGTAAACTTAAGAATTTACTACAGGTTTCTTTCATGGTCATAGCACCTAACCTTAATTCGTAAAATTCGTTATCTTTTTCTTTGTAGTACTGTTGTGAAAGATACTTCTATCTAAAATGTTTCTTAAAGGTTTTCCATGCTACATAACATTATTTTTTACCTTTTTCCTTTTTTTATGTCTTGCTACCATATGTCTGCTTTTCCTGTTAAATTATAGGTGGCCATCTTTGCCTTTAATTCATCGAAATAGTTATAAATTTGGAAATGTTTCTTCATTCCAGATAATGAAGCTTCCACTTCTTCCCCTTTTTCGATCTCTTCGTTAAACATCAGAGGTTTGATCTTTTTGAATTCACCTAAAATTTCTTCATAAGGTTTATATTTCTTTTTCTTTTGGTTACTATCACTACTTTCACTAGAATCCTTATGTTTTTATGTATTATGATTCATTGATTCTTCACTTGAAGATTCAGTCTCATGTCTGGAAATATCTAGTTTCCTTCCCTTACATTTGTAAGGTGTAGTTTTTGCCATGTTAAGTTCAGGTTCTTTATTTTTCTCCTTTTCATTACTGTGCAGTTTAGACAACAGAATGCTATTTAATTCTTCCCGTTCTTTCAGAATACGTTCGTTATCTTCTTTAACTCATTTTAGTTCTGGTCTTAATTCTTTAACAGTTTGTTGTAACTCAAATGGGTTGTCATTTTGACTTTCATTTAAATTTACCCATATTTCACCCTCCCTTAGGTTACCATCGTCATTGTTCATGGGATTCCTAGGATGGATTCCTCTTCCGCATACATTCCTACATCTTCCATAATTCCCTGCAAAAACAAAGTTATTCTTCTCTTCTTGTACGTAAGAGAATCAAACCACAATAAGATAAAGTTAAATTTTTTGTTTTATCAGTTTCAATGTTTGAGCTTGTTCAGGCCAAGTGTTGTAACCATGCTATGACACCATTTTGTCACAACTTTCACAAGAATCCTTATGTATTATGTATTATGATTTGTTGACTCTTCACTTGAAGATTCATTCTCATGCTTAGAAAACTCCAGTTTCCTTCCTTTACATTTGTAAGGTGTAGTTTTTGCCATCTTAAGTTCAAGTTCTTTATTTTTTTGTTTTTCATTACCATGTAGTTTAGATATCATAATGTTATTTAACTCTTCCTGTGCTTTCAGAATATGTTCATTATCCTCTTTAACTTGTTTTATCTTTTCTCTTAATTCTTTAAAATTTTGTTGTAATTCAGATGGGTTGTCGTTTTGAAATTCATTTAAGTTTACCCATATTTCACCCTCCCTTACGTTACCATGTTCATTGTTCACTAGATTCCTAGGATAAGATTCCTCTTCCACGGACATTCCTACATCTGCCATAATTTCCTACAAAAACAAAGTTATTCTTCTCTTCTTTTACATAAGAGAATCAAACCACAATAAGATAAAGTTAGTTTTTTTGGTTTTATAAGTTTCAATGTTTGGGCTTGTTTAGGCCAAGTCTTTTGGGAAGATAAAACCTATCAGCTCTCGTCTGTTTATCCTAGAAAATTATAACGGACAATCTACACTCTTTTTATGTATTGTTTATATATTGGAATTTTCTTTCTGTAATGAAGTTGTTAAGCATATAATTTAAGGAATTGGTCGTAGTCGTATGAACTCTGATAGCAGGGTTTTAATTGGGAATGAGTTTTGAAGTTGACACAATTTAGTGGACATATACGAGTTTTGTAAGAACACATCGACTTCTAGGGAAATCGATAGTTCAAAGAATACATTTAAAATACTTTAATAGAACATAGGCAGGAACAAATTAAACATTTAACCAGATCTATAATAGTTTTCATTTTAGATTCCCTAGATACGCTAAAATTACTTATAATATCCAACACATATCTATTTAATAAATACACGTTTGGATACATAATTAGATATATCAAGAACTAAATAATAATTTTAATACGTTCGTTAATTATAAACACACAGTCTCTAAATTCTGTGACACATGGCTCTATCCAAAAGAGCTTCCAACACAACCAAATCACCAAGGATAACAAACAGTCAAATTTCCATCAACCAAGATCAAGTCTGATAAATAATGCATGGCTATAAGCCCATTATTTATGGAATCCACCACTAAAGCTTCAACAACATTCTATATCCGAATGGATGGTTTAAAAATGATGCTTTAAATAGAGAGGTTGTGAAGCCACTTTTTATAAACATACAGACCCATGAAGGCTTAACAAGAAAAAAACACATATCAAACTTATATTCACAGTAGTGGAGAAATCTCTACTTCCCGTGGTCTGCCAAACCCAATGGAGAACCACTATAACCTTTTTTCATAATAGAAACCTTACCATTGGCTGCGTGCAAATCCAGGGATGCAAACCAGTCATGACCATGCCAGGGAAAACTGCATGCACATCATCAAAGAAACTGAGAAAGGTTAGTATGCCTACTAGTAAATACGTCTTCTATACATTTTTAAACATAGTAGGGTATTTATTTCCTCACTTTATGTTTTCTAAGTAACATGCCTGAGAGGAGGTGACCTTGTCACATCTCACCGACCAAATCACAACCTACATTGCACAAATTTCATAGTTAACACTATATTTATGATGCAAACTATAAACAACCAAGGATTTTGTAACAGGGTAAAAACACTCTTACCTGACCAGAGTTGCAGGGGCGGTAAATCAGGATTCGTTGGGAGTTTCCATAGATACCCAAACTCCAATTACAAATCTAAACTAAGAATTTAGAGTTTTCTTTAGGAATTGAATTGCACAGACTTTGAAACCTCCATATATGTAAAAACCAAATTAACCCTTTCTAAAACCCTTGCTTGAGATCGTGACAGATGGAGGGTCGAGATCCCTCTCGGATCCTCTTTACAAATCACCATTAAATGCCTCATTGTGTTGTCAGCTCGCAGCTAGGGCATCGTTAATTTCCCACAGACAAAAACTTAATTGTATGCACTTTAAACCTTGTACTCCCATGAAAGGATAAGGTACCAAACCGTGTTATAACACCACATTACTTTAGGACAAGGTCAAAATCGAGGTCTCAACTATGGTGTTTAACACCATAAATTCCAACCACTTCATCACCAAACCATTAAACTATGTTTTACACTAAGTCCCTTTTCCATTAACCTCTTACTTTATTATTGTTAGCATTGTCACCCTATAGTGGAGGGTGTGTGAACTACGATGCTAGGATTAATTAGCCATGGTATTTGGGCTCATAAACCCTAGCAAAACCATTATGTTTACCATTAACATGAAAATAAGCAAGAACATCACTTTAAGGTACTGCGTTAGGGTCGTCATCACAACAAATGCTTCATGCTATGACCAAATTATACATGTTACGACAATTTACTTAGATAAAAGAATAAAAGATTTTTTATTTTATTTTGGGATTTATAGGTGTGTGACATTCGAAGAATATTCTACTTATACTTTACATTATTATTATTCCTCCTTTGGGAGATGTCACTAATGTAAAAGGTCATGTAAAATTCACGAGGTAAACTCTTCGTTGTAAGTCGAGTCAATAGTAGCCAGAAAAGAATAATATATAATTATTATTGTGAGCTTACCTAGGTAGGTCGACCCTATCAGGTTGATAGGTCGACCTTGTTAGGGTAAAATGTCAATTGGTAAATAAATATTAATAGGGAGGCACCCTCCCTTATTTATACACACTCACTCACTCATATATTGCAGAAGAGAGAGAAAGAAAGAAGGACAAAGAAGAAGGAGGAAACATGTATTTGGTGTTTTGGACCTTATTCTTGGGGTTTGCTCTCTCTCTCTCTCTCTCTCTCTCTCTCTCTCTCTCTTATGAGACCTTGTTCTTTGGTAATTTCATTATGGTAATCTATATTGAGGAAGTTTTGTTGGGGTTTTCCCTTTTTTGTTTTCTAGGGTAAATTGTTGTATACGTTGTGATTGTGTTTCTTTCAGTGATCCTCTTTATGTTGGTATTGTGAAAATGTATAAAATGATTATGAATTTAGGATATATATAACATCATATAAAACTTAACATGGGATCAAAGCTATCCTGAAAAGAACATTTTTCACTAGGTAAATCTTTATCTCCTTCTCTGGATAGGAAAATTAGGGTTTTCTACTAAAAAGGAAATTTTTAGTGCAAGTAACATAGGGAAGTGCACCCCTCCAAGGTGTATCTTTTGGCACTAAGATCGAAGTTTTCAGTGGGAAAATCCTCTGGAAAGTGAAGTCGTAGTTTAGCTTGGAACCAGAAAACCAGAAATCCAAAACCAAAACAAGCAATTGCGGTCCTGAATTTTGCAAGTCTGGTTTCAAGGGTTAGAATTTGGATTCTTCAGAAACTAACTATACCAGCATACTCACCTCAATCAAGTGCATATTTTGGTAAGTACAGTTTTCATTTATGAGAAATTTCATTTTTTTGTCATTTTCTGTTCTCTAGGACAAGATGTCTCCAAGCACTAAGCTTGATGACATGTTGGAAGGCACATAAAAATTTCATGCTTGGAAATACAGAATAGGACTCATTCTAGAAGAGAATGATCTTGGAAATTTTATCAAGGAAGTCCTAACAAAACCCGAAGAATATGAAGCAAAGGAAAAGTACAAGGACATGATTAGAGCCAAGAGGATCATAGCATATTCTATCAAGGATCACTTTATTCCTCAAATATCCTCCAAGGATACACCTAAGGATATGTTTGATTCCCTATCAAGAATGTATGAAGGAAGAAACATCAACCAAAACATGAATTTGAGATCCCAACTCAAAATTACAAAGATGGAAAAGGGTGAATCTATCCAAGATTACTTCACAAAGGTTTCTCAATTCAAAGAACAACTAGAAACAATTGAAGACAATATTGATGAATATGAACTAGTAATGACCGCTCTCAATCTCCTTACTAAATGATGGGATTGTTACAACCATACAATTTGTTCAAGGAAGGAAAACCTACAATTTGATATCCTATGGGGAGAACGTGTTCAATAGGAAGCTAGAGTAGAAAACCGAGAAGCACTACTTAGAGATGATGACCATGCTCTAGCTACTCATACTAGAATAAGAAAATGAAAACATCATTTCAAGAAGGAAACTCATAAGGGGTCTTATCCTCCTAAGAAATTTCAAAAGAAAAAAAAGGCAAGAGGAATTCTCTTATTATCAATAATACCAAAAATTGTCCAACAAGACAAGAAGAATATAAAAAAAACATGCTCATTTAGCCCAATAAGAAGAAGAAGAAGAACCTCCCAAGAAGTTAGAAATGGAAGAAATTAAAAAATATGTTTTATAGATGGTGAAATTCTTATGTTCCCTAGAGGAGAATCTCCAGAAGATGCATCTATCATTGGGACAGAAGAAGGTAGCCTGTGCAAAATGAAAGCTCACTCAGAAGAGGCATTGATTCATGATACTACAATTCCATGTGAACTATGGCATAGACGGCTTGCTCACATAAATTGCAAATCCTTACCACATGTGAGCAAGGTAGTCACAGGTCTACTGATCTAAAGATTGATGATGAAGGAGTATGTAAAGGATGTGTGAATGGAAAGAACATAAATAATCCATTTTCGAAGAGCGACACTAGGTCAAAATGAATATTGGAACTTATTGACTCAGATGAATGCGGTCCAATACCCTCAACATCTTTAAGTGGGTATGTATATTGTTAGAATATGTAATGATGACTTATGTGGTATATTGGTAAAATATCATTTAAATGCATAAAATCACTCTAATATTATAAAATAGAGTTATCCCATGTGCATCATTGTAATTATATCCTTTGTAACCATTCTCTATATAAAGAGGTGGAAATTAATTTATCCCACATGTGTTATGGGATGTATTGTAATCCAATTCTTTTGGTATATAAGAGAGGTGAAGGAGACCATTTTGGGTATATGTTAATTGTAGTTCATCACACATCACATGTTGTGTATGTCATTTGTACACACATGATTGTGACATGATTGAGTGATGAAGCGTCATGTGATGCATATGTGAGGATGTTATGTAATCTTGGAGATCTACTTTCATAATAATGGAAGATGCAACCCTTCCCGTGGACGTAGCCCATATTGGGTGAACCACGTATATAGGTGTTATCTTATTGTTCTCTTTTCTCCAATTTTACTTCATGATTTATGTTGATTGGTAGATAAAATGATAGACCAGTAATGCTTTCCATATTTTCTATGATATTATTTCATATGTTCACAATATTCTAACATGGTATCAGAGCAGGTTGTTATGTTCTACCTTCTTCGGTATTTTTTATTTTTTATTTTCAAGAAACATATGTTCATGATTTTACTTAGGATTTTCATATTTTTGTGGTTTTGTGACCCGATCTATAATACCCATGTGGTATTTTTTTATATCTGAGCTTTATTCTACATATTTGAAATTTTTTTCTTTCAAACCCTAACCCTTGTGGAGAAGTGTTTAATGTAAAATTGGGCGGTGACTTTCATATATATTTTTAACATTTTTTGTGTTTTTTTTTAAAGAAATAAATTGCATATCTGAGTTTCTCTCGCAAAAATACTCAATTTCAAAAACAAAACGTCTGATTTCATGTTCGGAAAGCAAAGATATCGCTGATTTAAAATCAGTTATTTTTTAGAAATTTTCCACGCAGACGAAAATATTGCAGAGTGAATATCTTTTGATTGAGTGCCCAAATTTATGTTCTGTTCACGTAGTTGCATGCAGAATGGCTTATCCAATTTAGAAAACAGTTTATATTAAAAATTCCGGGAAATATTAACCAAGTTATGGTCATTTTAAATTTTCCATTTTTTTGCTTTCGATTTTCTGTTGCAGAGTGACAGATCCGTCTTTTAGCAGCTATTGGGCCTTGGTTTGGGGGAGAAAATTCGGTTTTTATTCATCTCTTATCTTGAAATTCTTGTCATGAGCTTCTTGATCTCTTTTTATTAGGGTTTATGTTCTTATTCATCATGTTTACAAAGGTTGTCTTATTCTTGTTTATGTCTATAACCTTCTTTGTGTGTAAGATGTTTTGACATTTTCAGGGGCATGGATGTCTAGTATGGTAATGGTGACATCAAGAATTAAACATATGCTTATGACTTAGTTGTTTAATGCCTATATTTTCATATCCATAAGTGATATCATTGTTTTATTTGATTAATTTTTGTTTTTTTTTTGCTCAATGTTCTAACATGTTCTCACTCTTCTAATAATGATAATGATGATTCTATATGTGTTATCTTGTGAGCATTATTTTCCTTATTTATATGTTATTGTTAACCTTTGTGTAAAATCAATTTTTTGAATCTATGTGATATCATGGGTTGATCATAATTTGTTATATGCTGATCATGTTAAACATTTTGATCTATTTTCATTTATATCATGTCATGTTTATTTCAATAATCTTTTACTCAATGTGTATATGGCTTTGAACAATCTTATAATCTTGAAATCTTTGTCATGAGCACCTTGTTCTTGTTGCATTCATATTTATATTCTTATGATTGCAGAAGTTGTCTTGTTTCTACTTGTCTCTAACGTTCCTATATGGAAGCATTGACATGTGTTTCTTGTCCTTAACGTTCCTATATGGAAACATTGACATTTTAGGGAATTCATCTCCTGCATATTAACATGGTGTTAACAAGAAATGAACCTATGCTTAAGATTAGTTGCTTGATGACTATATTTTTTTCATATATTTAAGTGATATCTTGACTCATTATTCTATCTTGGTATCTATTATGCTCACTCATGTTTATGCTCCTCTATTTATTATATCACATTATGTATTTTTCTTGATAATGTTTTGCTCAAAATTTATATGGTCTTGCATAGAAGCAATTCCTATTAATTATATTTTCTTGAGAAATGTAGTTTTATCATCTCTTACGATTTTTGGGCTTGTCATGTTTATTATATGTTTTACTCTAGGAAGTTCCTTTGTGCATATTAGCTATCTATGTTGTGGGATAGTTTTCTTTTGCTATTACTTTCTTGTTTAAACATATGATGGTTGCGGGTCTCTGGTTTTTCAGTATTGTTTCTCTTTTCAACTTATCCTTGACTACAACAAAGATGGTTGATGTTAAGAAGGAATGTAATGTTGAATTTTATCATATTATATCACAATATTCTAGCAATGTTGTATGATGGACATCCATCTTCTACTGTTCATGCATCTTCCAGCTGTGCTATGAATATTTCCTGCTTGGCTCATGTTTCAATGGAAATACCATTCGTGTCTTGTATTCGCAATGTAATCTTCAGTAAGAGCTCTCTGAAGAATATTTCGATGTATGAATTCAGGTTTTTTGTCTTCGTCATATAGTCTATTGCAGAGTTCTTTCAACTGTCAGTTGAGTTACAAGTTGTGATTATTTTGCATCCACATGTTCTACTGTATCAGCCATACATTGTTGTGTTATGCAAACGTTCATCATACAACTTGGTTCAGATGCAATTTCATGAGAAGTGGATGTTGTATTCATAAAGTCCATGAGGCGAAGTGTGTTTTTTAATCGCACCGTATAGAGCATTTTGGAAGTTGCCATTAATGAGGATGTTGGTGTGTTTCCACCTTCCTTCCTTTTGTAAACTTTCTCTTAGTCATCATTAAGGGGGAGTGTTAGAATATGTAATGATGACTTATGTGGTATATTGGTAAAATATCATTTAAAGGCATAAAATAACTCTAATATTATAAAATAGAGTTATCCCACATGCATCATTGTAATTATATCATTTGTAACCATTATCTATATAAATAGGTGGAAATTCATGCATCCCACATGTGTTATGGGATGTATTGTAATCCATTTCTATTGGTATATAAGAGTGGTGAAGGAGACCATTTTGGGTATGTGTTGATTGTAGTTCATGACACATCACATGTTGTGTATGTCATTTGTACACACATGATTGTGACATGATTGGGTGATGGAACTTGATGTAATGCATATGTCAGGATGCCATGTAATCTTGGAGATCTATTTTCAAAATAATGGAAGATGCAACCCTTCCTGTGGACGTAGCCCATATTGGGTGAACCACATATATCGGTGTTCTCTTGTTGTTCTCTTTTCTCCAATTTTATTTCATGTTTCATGTTGATTGGTAGATAGTAGGATAGACTAGTAATGCTTTCCATATTTTATATGATATTATTTTATATGATATTATTTCATATGGTCACAGTATTCTAAAATATATGATGTAACATTCATTGATGATTGCTCTCATAAGACTTGGGTTTATTTTTTCAAATCAAAAGATCAAGTGTTTGGAAAGTTCAAGGAATTCAAAACCTTGGTAGAGAATCTTTTAGAAAAGAAAAAAGATCAAGGCACTCAGGTAAGATAATGGAGGAGAGTATACTTCAAATGAATATGGAAACTTATGCAAAGATGTCGAGATTAAGAGGGAACTTTCCACTCCCTATAATCCACAACATAATGGTGTTACTGAAAGGTAAAACCGAACCATTATGGAAGTAGTGAAGACTATGATCCATGATCAATATCTTCCTATGCACTTATGGGATGAAGAAGAAAGGACATCAGTATATGTCCAAAAAACCATATCCCATAGTGCACATGGGTTCAAACCCCCTGAAGAAATGTTCACAAGAAAGAAACCATAGGTAAGTCACCTTAAAATATTTGGTTGTCCAGTGCTTGTTCATATTCCAAAAGAGAAAATAACCAAGTTGGATCCTTCCAAAAAGAAAGGAATATTCATTGGATACTGTGAGGTCTCCAAGGCATTCATAATATACATACCAAGTTACCATCATATGGAAATTAGCGAGGATGTAACCTTTGATCAATATACAGCTCTCAAGAAATCAAGAAAGTTCCAACTTGAAGAAACTTATGAAGAAGTTGTAGCTCTCAAAGCTGCAGAACTGATGAAAAAAGTTGCACCTTCTCCTGGTGATGAGATTATGGAAGAATATGATATGTTGGAGCCCCAAGAACCTCCCCACATGAATATCTCCCACAAGAGAAAGCCAACTTAGGCTCATGAGATTATTTAAGAAGTAGAAAGGTATGGTTCTCCAGAAGTCTCCTTAAGACAAAGAAAGAAGCCAAAGCCATTTCCTAGTTATGTCGCCTTGATGTGTGATCTTGTAGACAAAGAACCTACTTGTTTTGAAGTAGTTGTTCAAAAGAGAGAATGGGTAGAAGCCATGATGGAACAATACCAATACATAATGAAGAATGATGTGTGGGAAGTGGTTCCCAACCAGAAGGTAAAAGTGTGGTATCTTCCAAATGGATCTACAAGACAAAGCATACAACCAATGGAAGTATTGAGAAATACAAAGCCAAAGGAAGGAATCGATTATGAAGAGACATTTGCTCCTGTAGCAAGGTGCACTTCTATCATAAGCATCATGGCACTTGCAGCCAAGATGAAATGGAAGTTACACCATATGGATGTGAAAACAACCTTCCTAAATGGTGTTATTGAAGAAGAAGTGTACATAGAACAACCACAACATTTTGAAGTCAAAGACAGAAGGACACGTGTTTGTAAGTTGGATAAGGATCTGTATGGATTGAAGAAATCTCCAAGAGCTTGGTATGGAAGAATTGATAGTTTTCTTACGATCTTGGGATTAACCAAAAGTAAGGATGATCCTTTTACTTCAAGGTTATGGATGATGAACTTGTCATATTATTGTTGTATGACTTATTCCTGACAAGTAATGAGAAGCAAATCTCAGAGTGTCAGAAGAATCTCGTTGCAGAATTTGAGATGAAAGACCTTGTCTTAATGCATTATTTTCTAGGTCTTGAAGTATGGTAGAGCCCAAAAGGAATCTTCCTTAACCAAGGTAAGTATGCAGTAGAAATCCTAAAAAGGTTTGACATGTTGGAATGTAAATCCATGGCCACACCCATGGATACACACTTGAAGTTGTTGGTTGATGCTTCGTCAGAATTAGTGCATGTGACACTATACATACATATTATTGGTTCATTGATGTATCTGATGAATACCTCACCACATATATTCTTTGTCGTGGACACCTTGAATCGGTATCTGGTTGAGCACATACATGTTCACTTGGTACCTACGAAGCATGTGATGAGGTACCTGAGAGGTACAAAGACTATGGTCTCAGTTATACTAGAGATCATGACTTTAGACTGTACGATTATACATATTTATATTGGGTAGGAAGTGTCTCAGATAGAAAGAGAACTTCAGGAGGATGTTTTAGTCTGGGGTCAACCATGGTCTCATGGCTAAGCAAGAAGTAGTCCAGTGTTTCTCTCAGCACTGCGAAAGAAAAATATATTGCAACTTGTTCCACCAGTTGTGAAGCCACGTAGCTTTGGAAGTTGTTATCATTAGAGGAAATTTCAACTCAAAATGGGCCCTTTAACTCTAATTCAAATTCCATGTCATCATGTGTTAGCTAATAAAATTGATTTAAATTTGAAATACCGTATACGTCTTAAACAATTTTTTAATATAAATTTGGGGATAGGTATCATAAAAAAAACTACTTTTTTGTTTGTATTTTCGACATATCTCCCCGTGTTTTTACTCAAATTTCGATCGGGAGAGCTCGTTGGATGCAGAAATAAATTCTAAATCTAACGAGTACCCACTCAGAATACTTTTGATCGACCCCGCTACCCCAAAAACAAGAAATACCTGAAAAACATGATGATGACATCATCATCACATTTCATCACGTTTTTTCAGGTATTTCTTGTTTTTGGGGTAGCGGTATTCGTTAAAAGTATGTCAAGTGGGTACTCGTTGGATGCGTAATTTAATTCCGCATCCAACAAGCTCTCCTGATATAAATTTGAGTAAAAATATGGGGAGATATATCGAAAATACAAATAAAAATGTAGTTTTTTTTCTTTTTTCCTGCAAAATTAATAAATATTATTTTATTATTTTAACTATTATTTTATTAATTTTTTTAGGAGGCCCATTTTGAGTTGAAATTTCCTCTAATGATATATATTCAATCTAAAGATGGATGCCACCGTGATTCTATGTGATAACGAAAGCTGCATGAAGATGTCAGAGAACCTCGTGTTCCATGAGAAGAGGAAGCACATAGAAATATGGTACTTCTACATTCGTAACATGGTACATAAGGGAGCTATAAAGCTCCAATATGTGAGCACAAATGAGCAAGTTGCAGATGTATTGACTAAGCCCCTGTCTCGTGTGAAGTTTGAACACTTCTGAGATAAGCTAGGTGTTATCTGTAAGGACTTCCCTCAAAAGGGGGAGTAGTATTGTTAATACTATGGCATCCTGATCACAATAGGTAGCTCAGTTGGGATTGATCATCCTTAGACTTGATCCTATAATTCTGAAAGTAAGGATCGTCTTAATTGTTGATCTTGATAGACTTGATCCCGTAGTTCTAAAAGGAAACATAGTCTTAGATGTTGGTTGATAGAATTGATCCCATAGTTCTGAAAGGAAGGATCATTTAGGATGTTGATTGATGGACTTATCTCGTAATTCCAAAAGGAAGGATCACCTAAAATGTTGTTTGGATACCTGACAATTCTGAAAGGAAGGATCACCCATGTTGGACTTTATCTTGTATTTCCTAAATGAAGGATAGCCTTGTGTATGTATGTGTTAGTTGTGATAAATATTGGTAGCTCCGTAAAGACTTGATCTCGTAATTCTAAAAGGAAAGGATCACCAATGTTTCTCATGATCCTATAATTTCGAAAGGAAAGGATTACTAGCGTTATCCATGATCCCGTAATTCTGAAAGGAAAGGATCAACCTTGTTGTCCATGATTCCGTAATTCTGAAAGGAAGGATCATGTTGGTTTTTCATACACCTGTCTCATTCCGTTGTCATAAATGATGTTACTCCATCCTTAATCTGTTAATGATGATGTTTTTATACCTGTCACATGTTGTTGTTGTTGTTCCAACTTTATGCTAATGAGCCAGCCTTGTGATGTCGTTGTTGTTGTTATTCCAACTTTATGTCGATGAGACAACCTCGTGATGTCATTGTTGTTGTTATTAGAGCTTTATTCTTATGAGGCAACTTGTTGCTTTTATTCCAACTTTATGTTAATGAGCCATCCTCGTGTTGTTGTTGTTGTTGTTATTCCAACTTTATGTTGGTGAGCCATCCTTGTGTTGTCATTGTTAGTGATATATCAATTTTTGTACTGATAATGTTGATACTTCAACTCTGTACTGAAAATGATGATGATGATGTTCCAACTGTATTATGTTGATGCAGATGATGATGATGCTCTAGCTCCATGTCACAGGTGATTATCCAATTCCATGCTACAGTTGATGATGATGCTCCATGCTACATATGATGATGGTGCTCCATGCTACAGATGATGATGCCGCAATTCCATGCTGCATATGATGATGCTACAACTCCATGCTGTAGATGATACTCTAGTTCCATGTTGTAGATGATGATGCTTTAGCTCCATGTTGTAGATGATACTCTAGTTCCATGTTGCAGATGATGATCTAGTTCCATGCTGCAGATGATGATGCTCCATGTTGTAGATGATGGTGCCCCAATTCCATGTTGTAGATGATGATTCTACAACTCCATGTTATAGATGATGATGTTGTTTAAAACTTCTAATGATCTATAGATGTACCAGAGAATGTTCTAAAAGATGATGTTGATGATGCCTCCTCCCTCCTTCCGATGATGTTGTGTAGAGCCACACCAGTTGTTGTTGTTATTAGTAGAATACCCTTCTTGTTAAGGGGGAGTGTTGAAATAATGTAATTTCGAAGAACATTCTACTTGTAATTGACATTATTATTATTCCTCCTTCGGGATATGTCACTAATGCAAAAGGTCATGTAAAAGTTATGAGGTAACTGTCTATTGTAATTCGAGTCAATAGTACCCAAAAAAGAATAATATAATTATTATTGTGAGTTTACCTAGGTAGGTCGGCCCTGTTAGCTTGATAGGTCAACCCTGTTAGAGTAAAATGTTAATTGGGAAATCAATATAAAAAGGGAGGCGCCCTCCCTCATTTATACACACTCACTCACCCATATATTGCGCAAGAGAGAGAGAGAGAGAGAGAGAATGAAGGACAAAGAAGGAGGAGGACAAGTGTCTTTGGTGTTTTGGCTCTTATGCTTAGGGTTTGGTCTCTCTCTCTCTCTCTTATGAGACCTTGTTCTTTGGTCATTGCATTCAAGGTAAATTGTTGTGTACTTTGTGATTGTGTTTCTTTCAATAATCCTCTTTATGTTGTTATTGTGAAAATGTATTAAATGCTTATGAAGTTAGGACTTAAGTTATAGTAGCATATAAAACTTAATAGAAAATGTGTCACAAAAGGAGAACAAAGAACTTATGCAAAATATACAAGAGAAACTAAATACTTCATCATAATGTTGAGATTCTTAGACAATACTTGTGATCTCCACCATTAACATAATGTAGAAAATCAAAGAAAAAAACAAGAGAATAATAAATTCAAACTAACAAAACTCTAGGCTAACCATCTTCATTGGTTAAGTTCAAGATCCTCCTCAAAGTAAAATATTGTACATCCATTAGATATTATTAAGAAACAAATGTGTGAAACCATACAATAATCATAATGTTGGTTGGAACAAGAGAATAGAGGTCAATAAATATGATCTTCCAACTCATACTGAATGGAGAATGTAGTATTGTCCAAATTGCAACCTCGTCCTTATTATGTAATGTCTCAAGTTGTTTGAGTTTAGCCATAATGTTATTAAAACAATAAAAAATATTTTTTAATGTTAAATAAATATTGATATAATTTCTTATAACAAGAAAATAGCAGCAAGGCTGCTTATACCTGCCGTTTAGAAATATTTTAATGCTATATTGTAAATATAAGTTGAAAGCTAAAGTAACTATGAAACATTAAAAACATACAAAAAAACTAGTACAACATACACAATCCATACGTAATTATGTGGCAATTTCAATTATTGTACATTAAAACACATTATAGTAATTGTTATCTACTACAAGTTTGATAAAGGAAGATTGTTTCGGAAAATATTTCTAGGCGAATCATAATAGATGATTATGATACTGTATGTGTGGAAAATAAATTAGAGGGGAGCCTAAATCTCTGTATATTAGTACAAAGATAATAGCATAAGCAAAGGCGAACACAGTTGTTGTGGAAATTTATTCTATTTCTGTATTTTGATCAACTTCACAGAATAACAAAAAATGAAACAAAAATACTGAAGTTAGACTTGCATGTTTGATTTACAATTTTTTTTTTACTAGAACTCCATATATATGTAGACAAAGAGAAAATCTGATACAGGGCACAACAACAAAAATGGAATCTACTAAAGAAATAATATATCAAATCAAGCGTCGACTAGCTCGTCGATTTGAGAAGTAGAATATACGAAATAAGTTTTAGACGTAAGCTGTATTTGAATATTTCAATATTTAAAATGAATATCTGATTATATCTAACTTTTCCTTTCTGAGGCATATTAAAATTGATAAATAATAGGAGTAGTAT
>LPNX010984160.1:419924-484671 GCA_001517045.1 Pseudotsuga menziesii | reverse complement strand
ATACAAAAGTAACGGCCATGCTAGGTGTTGAAAGCATGGACCGTAGGCTAACTGACATCCATGTAAAAGAAAACAATGCACAAATTGGTAAATGCATAGTCAATAATAGGGTAAATAACTTTAGACTGGAAATTTAGGAGATCTTTATTTTCTATGAAGCATTCAACATTGAAATGATTTACCAAATTCTGGCCCATATCATACTATAACTCGAATCTTTGTAGCATATACTAAACTTATTCCAATAGTTAAATACGACGTTGTGTAGGACCATAAACGTACCATAAACAGAGATATCATTTTAAAAAGAATGATATAGAATTAATATTTAAAAAATGGAAAGCGACATACACCTGTCTCTTCTTTTCCCTGTCGGATGGAGGAGCGTGCATGAAATAAGCGCCACGTATACGCTCAACCATTGTATTTGTTGGCACTCGCATTGTGCAACCAGAGAAAATGCAAAGGAAAGGGCAAAGCACTGGAAGAGACCATTACATGGCCTGCTGTCGTGGATTTGCGTATCTTTGGCCTGCCTGCTGCTTTCCGCTTTGGACTTGCGAATGAAGGTATGTTCTCGTTTTCATTTTCATCTAGGTCTGCCATGCTAATTGAGGCTCTTCCAGATATTTTTTTAGACATTTCAGTGTGTCGTTCTTGGATTTTGTAGACATTTCAGAGTCGCGTTCTTAGTTATCTCACGCTTGAGGCTCTTCGAGATTGTGCTAAAATCACAGCTACTCTTAGTTCTTTTAGACATTTCGGTGTGATGTTCTTAGATTGACTGGATGCAGGTGTGGGTGGGTATTGCTTCCTAACACGTTGAATTTGTCTGTCAAGGTACACAATATTTATTAAGATTTTTTTATGGGTCTTTGGCTATGCATATATTTGATCCTATCTTTGTGCACATTTTTCAAATTCACAATATTAGTGTGGGTTGTTAGTAAGTCCATAGTACAATTATTTTAATGATGATAATTGAAAAAATACCAGCGTCAGGGTTACTAAAAAATGACTGGAGTTAGAGGGTTGTACAGTTTAGGAACCTAGCGGGTTTACCATGGTTAAGTGGGAAGCAGAAGGATTAGGTTGATCACAGCAGCTTCTTATCCTTTCCTATCTTATCACGCTATCTATTTCATGCATGTGCTAGCTGGATATTCCGTTCGTACTCCAAATTCCCATGGAATCTTCTCGATCTTGTAGGAAAAATAATTTTTTTGCCGACTGGTTAATCCTGAAAATCAAATAAAAAATTAATCCCGATAGCAGCAGATGTACAGTGTAAAGTAAACCATCGATCCAGATTCTAAGGAAACCATAAATGCATTGTAGACGGAATGATGAAAGTGGCAGCCTATTTTTTAAATTGGTCATATCACCCAATGTACATTTCACAGTTTTTAAATAGGAATTAATTGCACAACAGATGGCATGTTTGTGTATTTTTCAAATTTTTTTGTTTTTTATTATTTTTAAAAATTGATAATTATTTTGCACGGCAGGGGAAAATAGTTAAATCATTGTATTGCACCAATCACAAAAGAGATAATTTTATTATTTTTAAAAATTGATAATTATTTTGCACGGCAGGGGAAAATAGTTAAATCATTGTATTGCACCAATCACAAAAGAGATAATTTAATTTACTAAAATTTTAAAAGTAATTTTAATTTAAAAAATAATAATTTTAATATTACAAATTTAAAAAACTTTAATAAACATTGAGTTAATTTTTTGAACAAATGTTGGTCA
Organism: Pseudotsuga menziesii; assembly: GCA_001517045.1. Taxonomy (NCBI): domain Eukaryota; kingdom Viridiplantae; phylum Streptophyta; class Pinopsida; order Pinales; family Pinaceae; genus Pseudotsuga; species Pseudotsuga menziesii. Next base: position 482,913 of record LPNX010984160.1, on the reverse strand, counting down.
ATGCAATATAGCGACCAACCGATCGCTATATAACCTGCCGACGGCAGGTATAATAATAATAGAATTCACTAAGCAATTAAGAATGGGTAAAAACAATTAAAAACATTATTGCAAGAAAAGTAAGCTTTTATCATGCCTCTCACTAATAGTTTTACGGAAGACTTCTCTAAGTGGCTGTGGGCAAGCTACGATTCCAATTTTGGAAGATATGGAAATAATGTCTACATATTATAACTTTTGTTTTGTGGAGAATGCTATTGGCATATTTCATTATTAATTAGACGCAATAATAGAACACTATTCACATGCAACACCCTAAGAACAAAATCAAATCTCGATCATATATTGTATTATAGCGAATAGGTTTAGGTTTACTAGAAGTATCCTATGATTAATTTGTAAAGTTGTTGTGCAAAGACTCAATGTGGAAGTATTTTAGAATTTTAGAATTTTTTATTTTAATAATTTAAAAAATTAGTAATAAATGTTAATTTTACTATTCCATTTTAATGATGATGATTAATATACACTAAAACTAAGTTTGGTTTATTAGACCTTAAGATAAGTGAAAAGAAATGAATTATTGGATTTGCTTTAAAAGTTTATGCTTATGCTAAAAAAACTTAAAAATGAACGTTCTTAACTTATCATAGTTATGAGAAGTTAGAAGGTTAGAAAGGTATGTATTGTAACAAACATTTTGTAACTAAAATATGATGTCGGTTTGCGTAGCGCATACTAGTGGGTTTCATCCTCAACACTCATAGGCTCGCAAAGATGACAAATCTTTTCAACCCAGAAAGTTTTAGGAATTGTCCAAAGTCATATTTCACTATAGAACTCATAAGAGTTAGTTCTTATCTTGGCAATATAACTTTTCTTTTTTGAATTACTTAAAACAAAGAAATAATTTTGATCTTCCAAATTAAGGTTAATGACATCTTTATTGTATCTCAATTCTCTTTTAACTTCTAAATCTTTCTCGCACCACATTTTTTCTTTAAACTTATTGTATATAATAATATTTTCAATATTATCAATATTTTACAAAATAACATTTTACATTAATCCTTCATTTATCTTATAAACACTTTAATAAAAATTATAATTCTATCTACTTATACGAACTTTCAATTTTTCTTTTTCTACTACACAATGCCCCCCACACTCACTACAAAAACATACAAAACATACGACCTATTTAGTCATAAAACATTCAATTTTTCTTTTACACAATACCCACACTGCCTACAAAACATAAGACATATTTAGTCGTAGAGCCTCCATTGAGCGTGACCTGATCCCATCTTTAATAAATTATTGGACGTATTATGATAAAATTCCATCGGTAGTAGAATCCCATGTGTAATAAAATGTCACAAAATAACAAGGTTGGTTTATCATGCATCTTTGTGTATCCCAGATTCCCACCACAAGTGTGGGCCAGTGCAAATCGCACGCACTTGAAGACGCAGGGTTCCACTCCCACTATATGTAGTCCATTTCAATCAACATTTATCTTTGAAAAAACCAACTTTCGATAAGTGTGGCATGCCAAAACGGTCAAAGTTGCGTTCGATATACGTTACTTTTGTCTCTCGACGCTGACGGCCGTAGAAAAAGGGGTCAGAGATGGTGTTGGAAAAGTAAGTAATTAAATGAAAGTATTAACCTTTTTTTAATATATATTTATTGTTATAAGAAGAAAATATAAATAATAATGTCTATTAGATGTATCTTGGATGAGAGGAATGATTGTTATCCTTTCTACTCATGTTTAATTCTTGTAAGGGACATAATGTTTTTTGTCAAAAAAATATGGAGGGCTATGATTTCACACGGAAGTGAAAGTAAAGCTAAAAGGAGAGGACCTTATTGAGTTGTTAACCTAACTCCTTAGCCTTAATTATAAAGCTTAGTTAATGAATTTATCCAAAGTCCCTAAACCCATGATTATGAGAGTTGATTTATTTAATCTTTGTCTATTAACCTAAACTTGGAGATTAAAAGAGAAAACATGGGCTCCCCATGATGATCACATGGAGGGTTAAGAACATGCAAATTTCGTACTGGTACGAATTTGGGGAGTAAGGGGGGAGGACACTTATGTTATTCATTGCAAAGTCATGCATGTTGATGCAATTTCCGTGGGAATTCGGTGCTAATGATTATTGGGTTGATTAGAAGATAAATTGGCCTACAACTAAGAACCCTTGGAGTCTTATCAGTGAGATTTCTTAGTTAGCCTATGCTAGATCACTGGAAGGGAATTGGGATATCGTGAGGGGTTGCTTGCAAAGAAAGGGATCCCATTTCTGGTGTTGTGCAAGCTGTGAGGAAAGAGTGGTGGTTGCTTGGGATAGTTGTAGAGGGGGTTTTGGCACTAGAGAGTTGTCACAGAGTCGTTGGGTTGTGGGTTGATCAGGAAACATTAGGAACTTTACCCTTGTGAAATGATAACCTCAGTTTGAGGGTGGCCTCTCTCATAGAAAGATTAATTGTGACAGAGAACCTAAAGTTAGGATAAACATCCCTCATTTGCACCTAGTTGGAGGATTCTTTCCCATAAAAATAAGTGTTATGAATATGTCATGAAATGTCATGTTATATAAGTATGTAATGCATTTGATTATTTTCCAAATTGTTCAATTTTGTGGGCGTGAAATGGAATATCATAATTATGGATGTATGCATGGTAGAATTGCATTCATGTTTAGTATTATAATTAATTAATTAAGTTTTTTTGTAGTGTGCTTACATTATTAAGATCAGATTCTGGTTATCAAAAATTATGTTGGTATTAAAAGACAAAATTCAATAGTGAAATTAAGGTAGCTCATAGCCTTTACAATGGATAGAGGTTAATGGGTACATGATAGCACACCAAAGAAGGTACAAGGGAAGAGAAAAATCACCTAATAGAAAATGAGCAAGGGGAAAAGAAAGGTGCTCAATCAGAAAACCCACAAGTAAAGAGGAAAGTCACCTAATTGATGACCCACCAAAAAAGTGGCACAAGGGGAGAACAAAGAACCAATGCAAAATATATAAGAGGAACTAAAAGAATTCATCATAATGTCGGGACTCTCAAGCAATGCTTGTGATCTCCACCATCAACATAAGGTAGAAAATCAAAGAAAGAAACAAGAGAATGAGAAGTTGAGTAACAAATATCTAGGCTAGCAGTCCTCATAAGCTAAGTTCGAGATCCTCCTCAAAGTAAGATGGACTTCCATCGGATATTATTAGGAAACCAATGTATGAAAGCATACAGTAGTCATGGTGTTAGTCAAAACAAGAAAGTAGGGGTAAGTAAATCTGATCTTCCAACTCATGTTGAATGGAGAATGAAGTATTGTACAGATTACAACCTCTCATTTATTATGTAATGTCTCAACTAGTTGTTTGGGTTTGACAACAATGTTATTAAAACAATAGTAATAAAATTGTTATTGTTAAAAATTATTGATGCCCTTCCTTATATTGATAAATTTCACTAAGCAATTAAGAATGGGTGAAAATAATTACAAATGGTATTAGTAAGGTGAGACTTCTCAAGTCGTTGTGGGAAAGCCACGATTCCGTTCTAAATTTTGGAAGATAATGTTTACATATTATAATTTTTTTCATGAAGGATGCTATTGCCATACTTCATTGACACAAACATAGAAAACTATTCACATGCAACATACTAAGAACCAAATCAAATCTCAATCATATATTGTATTAAAGCATATAGGTTTACTAGAAGTATCCTATGATTAATTGGTAAATTTTGTGTGTAAAGACTTGATGAGGAAATGTGGAAATAAGGAGGTTAAAAACAAGGAGTGCGTTCAGGTCAAATTTTCATATCATAGATTGATAATCAATGTTTTAGAAGGCTTTCATAAGTGACACAACAAGGTTCACTAAGAAAAGTATGCATGCAATAAATAAAGAACAAAGTCAATGGGGCAACTAACCCTTGAATCAACATGAAAAGGACAAATGTAACACCCTATTGTATTGATGGGTGTTAGTACTATTTACTTCAAAGCAATTGTAATCAAATGCAAATTTTTACTGAGAAATGATTTCATATGCTCTAATTTAAAGTTTGTCATTTACTCCTTAATCATTTATTGTGCATTTACCACTTCCTTAATATATATCTGTATACTAAAAACTTGAATACAAAATGGTGTAGATTTCAGCTTAGCAATATAATTCAATGATTCTAATTTTTTCTCTATTAATTCCTTTCACATGTATGTATAATTAAAAAGAAATGACTATGTAAAAGAGAGTGGAATACCTCTCCTCTATAGTTGAAGTTGAATTGGAAAGTAGTCTCTTGTCCAAATCATGTAGTCTACCCCATATAGGTAGCAATTAAGTTTTCCCAAACTAGGATTAATCCTCCCATCCAACTAGCAACAAGTTGTTAGCTGTAGGAAACCTGTGAGTTTCCTAGCCCTCTGTTCCCACAACTTCGATAACCACAACATCAACACTGTGTTAAATTTTCATATGCTAAGCTAGATCATTAGTATTTCATTTCGAATTCATAACAAAAGCATATAAACAGGATCACTGAAAGATAGACAAGCACAACCATACAAAAGGAACACAAATATTTATCCTGGGAAAAACCCAGCAAAAGCTTCCTCAATATAGATGCCCCAAAAAGATAAAAGGTAAAACCAACAAGGAGATCAAAGCCTGATCCTCCTCCTTCTCCAACTACTCTTCTCTTCTCCACTAATGCGCTACACAAGTGAGAGTGTGTCTCAAATGAGGAGCACCACACCTCTATTTATATTCATCCGTTCACTTCAATTAACTCATTCGACATGTAGGCTCGAGTTAATCATGTAGGCTCGAGTTACACATGTAGGCTCAAGTAACCACACTGTGGTGCTAATGACCCACCTTTACAATTAGAGGGGACAACCTCATGACTCTTATTAGTTCTTCCGATTAGAAGCATCGGGGTACAAGATAATACAAGTGGTTCTCCCGGTAGGACCATCGGGGACCACAAAAGATACATATAGAATATTCTTCGAAGTTACAATATTTCAACACTCCCCCTTAACAAGAAGGGTATTCTACAACAACATCAAGAACAATAATAGTAGGAGAGAGATAGAGGACATCATCAACATCATCAGGGTGATACATCTATAAATCATTGGAAGCTTTTCAACATCATGTAGTCTTCATCTTCAATCTTTAGTCTTCAGCATCATCAGTACTTTGACCGCTTCGATTAGCAACATCTTCTTCAGCACTTTGGCCTTTCGATCAGCAACAACATCATCATCATACTCTGATCTTTCGATCAGAAACATCATCATCATCAAAATATCAGCATCAAAATATCATCATCATCACATTCTGATCTTTCAATCAGAATCATCATTATCATCAGCCTATGATCTTTCGATCAGAAACATCATCAACTGAACATCATCATACTCTAACATCAACTCATCATCATATTCTGATCTTCCGATCAGTACGTCATCATCATCATACTTTGATAATACGACATCATCATCATCAAGATCTCATCATCATCACATTCTAATCTTTCGATCAGAAACATCATCATCATCATCACATTCTGATCTTTCGATCATAAAACATCATCATCAACAACAACATCATAATCATAAGCAACTTCTGATCTTCCGATCAGAAAACATCATCATCATCATATTCTGATCTTTCGATCAGAGAACATCATCATCAGCAACTTCTGATCTTTCGATCAGAGAAACATCATCATCATCAGCAACAGCATCATTATCATATTCTAATCTTTCAATCAGTACGTCATCATCATCATAAAAACATCAACATCATCAAAACATCAACATGATCCTTCCTTTCGGAATTACGGGATTTAGGTCTTTACGGAGTTACCAATGATCCTTCCTTTCAGAATTACGGGATTTAGGTCTTTTGGGAGTTACTAACGATCCTTCCTTTCGGAATTACGGGATTTAGGTCTTTACAGAGTTACTAACGATCCTTCCTTTCGGAATTACGGGATCAACACATTTGTGGAACTCATACAATCCTTCCTATTGGAATTACGGGATCAACACATCTGTGGAACTCAGACAATCCTTCCTATTTGAATTACGGGATCAATTCAATGATCCTTCCTTTCGGAATTAATTCCATTTAGGTCTTTACGGAGTTACTAACGATCCTTCCTTTCGGAATTACAGGATCAACACAGATGTGGAACTCAGACAATCCTTCCTATTGGAATTACGGGATCAACACATCTATGGAACTCAGACAATCCTTCCTATTGGAATTACGGGATCAATTCAATGATCCTTCCTTTCGGAATTACGGGATTTAGGTCTTTACAGAGTTACTAATGATCCTTCCTTTCGGAATTACGGGATCAACACATATGTGGAACTCAGACAATCCTTCCTCTAGGAATTACGGGATCAACACATGTTCTCGAGTACCTAAGTCACCGGATCCGTTCTGAACTGAAGTTCAAGGATGATACAATCCTACCACATTCACGGGGACCGAGATCTCTGAATACATTTTGAACTAAGGTTCAGGGATGATGCAATTCACCACTTTCATGGGGGCTGAGACCTTCGGATACATTTTGAACCGAGGTTCAGGGATGATGCAATCCACCACTTTCACAAGGGCCGAGACCTTCGGATACATTTTGAACTGAAGTTCAGGGATGATGCAATCCTACCACTTTCACGGGGGCCGAGACCTCCGGATACAATTTGGACCGAGGTTCAGGGATGATGCAATCCACCACTTTCACGGGGGCCGAGACCTCCGGATACATTTTGAACCGAGGTTCAGGGATTATGCAATCCTACCACATTCACGGGGACCGAGACCTCTGGATACATTTTGAACTGAAGTTCAGGGATGATGCAATCCCACCACATTCACGGGGGCCGAGACCTCCGGATACATTTTGAACCGAAGTTCAGGGATGATGCAATCCCACCACATTCACAGGGGCCGAGACCTCCGAATACATTTTGAACCAAAGTTCAGGGATGATGCAATCCCACCACATTCACGAAGACCGAAGTCACCGAATCTATTTTGGACAAATGTCCCAGGATGATACGATCCCTCTTCATTCTCGAGGACCGAGGTCACCGGATCACTTTTGGACAGATGTCCCGGGATTATACAATCCCTCTTCATTCTCGAGTACTGAGGTCTCCGAATCACTTTAGGGAAAGTGCCTAGGGATGATACAATCCCACTGCAACATCACTACTCCCCCTTTTGAGGAAGGTCTTTTCGAACAACACCAAGCTTGTCTCGAAGGTGTTCGAACTTTACCCGAGACAGAGGCTTCATCAGTACATCATCATTCAAACCATCATCATCTACATCTTTAGTATAGAAATACAGAATCATCATTATCTGCATCTACAGTATGTAAATACTGAAACATCATCTATATCTTTAGTATGGGAATACTGAAACATAATCATCTACATCTTATCTCGTATGTAGAAATACCGAATTTTTATGTGTTACAATCAGAACACAGGGTTCTCTGTCATCACAAATCTGGTTATCACATAGAATCATTGTAGTATCCATCTTTAGGTCAAAGAGACCTGATATCAGCTTCCGAAGCCATATGATTTCACAACTTAGCAGAGCAATCTGCTATGTATTTTGCTTCAGCCATGCTATGAGAAACACGGGATTGTTTCTTGCTAAACCATGAACTCATAGCAGACCCCAAACAAAAGCATCTACCTAATGTGCTTTTCCTGTCTGAGATACTTCCAGCCCAATCTGCATCTATGTAGCCATACAATCTATACTCATGGCTACCATCATAGTATAGACCAAAGTCTATAGTCCCTTTCAGATATCTCATCACATGTTTTGCGGTTACTAGGTGAACCCGTCTTGGTTGAACAAGATATTGACTCAAGGTGTTCACAGCAAAACAAATGTCTGGTCTAGAATTTGTTCAGTACATTAATGACCCAATGATCTGTCTGTAATGAGTCACATCCACTAACTCTTATGAGTCATCAGCTAACAGCTTCAGGTTGGAGTCCATGGGTGTGGCCATGGATTTGCATTCCAACATATTGAATCTCTTCAATGTCTCTACCGCATACTTTCCTTGGTTGAGAAAGATTTCTTCTGAACTTTCTCATATTTCCAGACCTAGGAAATAGTGCATTAACCCAAGGTCTTTCATCTCAAATTCTTCTGCTAGTTTCTTCTTGCTTTCCATGATCTGTTTCTCCTTCCCTGTCAAGAATAAGTCATCCACATATAATAACAGGATGACAGGTTCATCTTCTACAACCTTGAGATAAAGGTTAGGATTAGCTTTACTCTTGGTAAATCCCATAATTGACAGGAAACTGTCTATCCTTCCATACCAAGCTCTGGGAGCTTGCTTCATGCCATAGAGGGCCTTCTTCAACTTACATATATGAGTCCATCTGTCTTCAACTTCAAATCCTTTCGATGTGAAACTCTTCCCCAATCATACCATTAAGGAAGGATTGTCTTTACTTCATCATGGAAGCAACTACCATCATAGTTCTGAAGGAAGTGTACCTTGCTTCCTAGAGTAAGTGTCTCTTCAGAATTAATTCCCTCTTTCTTATAGAAACCTCTAGCCACAAGTCTTTCCTTACTTCTATCAGCAACATATTTTATCTTGCAAATCCATTTGTAAGATACCACATTCTTGCTTTCTAGTTTGAGTACTATATCCCAAACATCATTCTAGTATTCTTTTATCATAACATCTTCCATGAGTTCATCTTGTCAAATCATCAACATATCCTAGTCTTCTGCATTCAACTTTGAAGCTTGGAACCCAAAAGTCTTGATCCATCAGGAAGCTGTCCATCATGTCGTACCGTGTTGAACTCAAATATCTTCTGTAGTCACTCCCCCTGAAGTGGAGTATTATCTTCCTTCTTCATTATGTACAGGTGGTTCTATGCTTGATATATACTGGTCAATAGAGTGTGTCATGTCATAGTCAATTCTTTCTAAGGCAAATCACGAACCTTGCTTTGTACACTTGTTCTTGTATATCCATATGGAGGATACTACATACTTTCCTTTATGTATCGAAATCATATCGTATACATCATTCCCCGTGATCAACTGTTATTATTTGATCATAGCTTCTTTCATAGCATTCTTTTCTTCATCTTGAGTTATCTCTCATACCCATGGTAGTCCTCATCCTTTGAGGTGGATCTACTGCTCTTTGAAGCTCTTTCTTCCATCATGGTGTCTCTGACCCTGGGAGCTTCAGATTCATGTTTATTGAATTGTCATCACTTGTTCTTTGGAACAAATCTCATCCTTCTTTTCTTGTAGGAGGTTGTACAGGACTTTTCCCATCACATGCATATTAGTAGTATACAGTCATTGATGCAAACAATCTATCATGCATAACACATCAACTGAATATAATCAAATGTAAAACAATATCATGAAATGACAATTGAATACTTATCTTTTATTTGTTTCGTGGGTAGACTCCATCTTGATCATTCTGCTTTATCATCATTTCTTATCCAAATGATAATATGGATAAGAGGTTCGTCAAGAATTGAGTTCTTCATATTCCTCATCGCTTGAGGGATCTTCTTTGAATGGTGATAGCTTGATCTTCAATTTGCTCCCATCTTTCTTCTTCTCTTCTTATGAGATGAGCTTCTTCTTCTTCCCAAATTCAATTGAAAGTAATCACTTTCTTCTGGCACACATTCCTCGCATGAATGATTCCCATGATCATGGGAGGCCATTCAAGGTGGCTATCACCACTTCTGCATTCTCTGCTTCTTCTTCTACTGCTTCAAGATGTTATGCATTCTGGATCTTCACATTCTTCAACTGTTTTCTCAAATCCATCTTCTGAATTATGTTCTTATCTTCAAATAGCTTGATAAAGAAATCAAACATCTTCGGTTGGTGTCTTTATGGAAGACACTTGTGGTACAAGTTGATCCGTGACTGAATCAACAATGATCTTCTTGGCCTTGACCAAGTTCTTCTGGTGTAAGGCTTTGAGCCTCATCTCCCTCTGGAACCTCTCTACTCATGTAGGTGTCCAATTCATTTTATTTAGAGAGATCAAATACTTCCATGCTTGGAAGTTGTCAACTTCATCAAGCTTATCATCAATCTGATGTGATAGATCACTTTGAAATGAAAACCTCAAATGCAAATAGCAAAAGATTAGATCTTACCAATTTGAGGTGTCTGTCCTTCTTCCGAGGCTGGCTGATCTAGGGTTTGTCAAAGAAACCATAATTTTCAAAACTTGGAATCTTTCAAATCTGATTGGATAGAAGTATAGATCTCTTCAAATGGAGCTATCCAATGTACTCCTTTTCTGAAAACAGTAGAGGGAAGCTCCCGAAACAGTAAGCCCTAGTTTTCCAATTTCTTCTGCAGAAATTCCTGTCACTGTTTCTGTGATATATCTGAAAATACTGCTCCTCTATGTTTTCAATTTCTCACTAAGGTAACCTCATATGTCCCTGATCCAATACCATAGTTTTCATCAGAATTTGTTTCACCAATTGGGATTTATGATCCTTTTCCCAAGGTGACCTGTTACAGGACTGTTCAAAACAGCGAAGTTGTACGGCCTCCCATGTGCCACTGTTTCATCTTCTGGTTCTGAAACTCAGAACACAGAAATTATAGTCTATGTGATTTCTGTAACATCTTTAGGAATCCCATTTGGACCTCTGTAGCCCAAGCTACAACAATTCTCCCCAGGTGTCTTGTTTAGGGATGAATTCTGGAAGAGGCTGGAACCCTAACTTGGAGGGATCATATCTCCAAGAATATAGCGAATCTGAGGTTGAATTTTTGACACAGTGTACATCCTAATTTTATCTTCGACCTCTGCCATTTTCAGCTCTTTATCCTTCGCCAATATCAGGATATAGCAAATGTACCAAAACGTAGCAGTTTTAGTATTTAGGGTTTTTCTAGCTCGGGGCCAAACTAGGGTTTGACTTTCCCAGAGTTTCACCCAACCAAATTTCTTGATCCAGGTCTCTAAACTTCGATTTTTATGAGGATAACAATCCTATGCTGGGCTCACTCAAAAATTCCTCTTCTGTAGAAATCCCTAATTATCCGCACCAAAACTGAAAATGCTCAGAATTGAATTTTGCTTCGACAGAAAGATGCGCCCTTCAATGGAGAGACAGTATAGACTTCTTTTGCTGATCGATTGTGGATAGAGACCCAAAAAGTAAGAAGCCCTAGATTCTGTAGCTGCACAATGTCTTCTTTCAGGGTGGCTTTGATACCATGTTAAATTTTTATATGCTAAGCTAGATCATTAGTATTTCATTTCGAATTCATAACAAAAGCATATAAACAGGATCACTGAAAGATAGACAAGCACAACCATACAAAAGGAACACAAAGATTTATCCCGGGAAAAACCCAGCAAAAGCTTCCTCAATATAGATGCCCCAAAAAGATAAAAGGTAAAACCAACAAGGAGATCAAAGCCTGATCCTCATCCTTCTCCAGCTACTCTTCTCTTCTCCACTAATGCGCTACACAAGTGAGAGTGTGTGTCTCAAATGAGGAGCACCATGCCTCTATTTATATTCATCCATTCACTTGAATTAACTCATTCGACATGTAGGCTCGAGTTAATCATGTAGGATCGAGTTACACATGTAGGCTCAAGTAACCACACTGTGGTGCTAATGACCCACCTTTACAATTAGAGGGGACAACCTCATGACTCTTATTAGTTCTTCCGATTAGAAGCATCGGGGTACAAGATAATACAAGTGGTTCTCCCGGTAGGACCATCGGGGACCACAAAAGATACATATAGAATATTCTTTGAAGTTACAATATTTCAACACACTGCTTCTTAAGTTCCAATGATCCAAGTTCCCATCCCAACAATTAGTCCTTAATCACATGTGAAAATGAAAATAATCAATTGACAGTACAATCTCTAAAAGTTCCCAATCTCAATCTCAAGAAACCCCTTCTCCAATTCCCCCATTCTCCTCTAAATACCTTTGGTCCCCTTTCCACTGCCTCTTTCACGACCTAATCCCACATAAAGATTATCCATCTACTTTATTAATGTTCTAACCTCCCCATAGCTTGTCCGAATTAATACATTTACTCCCAATTAGACTTGAAAAGATAAATATTAGAAATTATTAGAAATATCTTCATTTGGATTAATTTATTCACCAAACTTATCTTTCAACCACTTGTCATTATTGACATAATGAATGTTGGGTAAACATTAATGAGTACAAGTAACCTAATGCAATATTAATAAATCATACACATGAGCTATAATGAGCAACAATTTAACGAATGCACTTTTATAGTTTGTTTTAAATGAGGGATGAAACTAAGGTGAGGGCTTACTATACAACTCAAAATAAAATACAAGATTATTAATTTAACTTATATTAATATTCTTATTAATATTATCACAATTATTCAACATCGAACACTTTAATATTACAAACACCAATACGTAAGTGGGTCTATATCATAACTGCTAATAGCGCATGTGTTCAAGGTGTGTGCATGTGGCCAACATGTAAAAATCGCACATGTACTATACACAATTTTCATCACTACTAATGCATGACTCCTAACTCACAATTCATTGACGACCACACTTGCAAGACAAGAAAATCACTTGTGTAAGTCAAGACAACCACTTGTGTAGGACAACGATCCAATTATACGATTCTCATTAACCACTAATTAATTCAAGACACATCAACATTATAATTAGTTTTATATTAATGAATTTACATAATCATCTAGAAGAGAAAGGTACCCACTACAACTATCTTGGTGTCCCAAACCCCCAACCTATAACTGTGCTAGTTTAAACATCATCCCTTCCTAATCTACTTCCAACGTCCATTCCTCTAATGGAATATACTAGAGCATCGAATATATCAACATAACCCCATATATTATCCGTAAGTGGAAGTATATGTTGATGTATTTGTAACTTCGGAATGTATTCACTTCTATATTTTATGTATTGTACCCCGATGTTTATTCCGGGAAGTATCTGTAGTGTAATTGAGTCATGTCATGCCCTGATGTTCCTATTGGGATATTCAATAATGTAAACAAGTCATGTAAAGTCATAGAGGGTAACCCTTCCTATTGATCAAGGGTTAAAGTCCCCACAGTTATGGGGCCCTAGGGTTATTAGACTCTCCTAGAGAAGTCAGTAAACAAGTCATGTAAAGTCATAGAGGGTAACCCTTCCTATTGATCAAGGGCTAAAGTCCCCACATTTATGGGGCCCTAGGGTTATTAGACTCTCCTAGAGAATTCAGCCCTAGTGAGCTATTGTCAAGTCAGGAATTGGTATAAATAGAGAGCGAGTCTCTCTATTTATCACACATTCACTCACAGTCAGTTGTAGCGCATAACTGAGAGAGAAGAAGTTGTTGGGACAAGAGAGAGAGAGAGACTACTGTTGTCCGGAGATCATCTTACTATTTTGGGGTTTTTCTTTTGGTGCTGATTCTATCTCTGAGGAAGTTGCGGGTTTTTCTCCTTTATGGTTTCCCTAAGGAAAATCTTTGTGTCTATTGTCTCTTGTGTTTGATTGTTGTACTTGTTATTCTCTCAGTAAAGATCCTAAGATAATGCTAGCTTGAATGATAAAAATCTAACATGGTATCAAAGCTAACCTAAGAAGAAGACACTTTGTAGCTGTGGAAACTAGGGATTCCTACTTTTTGGATCTCTCTCCACAGATTTTTAGCAAAAGAAGGTTAGGCTGATTCTCCTCTCTAGAGCGCATCTTTCTGTTGAAGCAAAATCTGATTCTGAGCATTTTCAGTTTTTGACCCAACACTGCTGCCGGAAATTATGGATTTCCACAGAAGTGGAATTTTTGAGTCAGCCCAGGCCTAGATTGATCTCCTCCTCTAAATCGAAGTTTAGAGATCAAGATCAAATTTTTTGGTTGGGTAGAACTCCAGGAAAGTCAAACCCTAATCTTCTCCTGAACCAGCTCTGCAGAAATTCAGCGCAAGATCTAGTTCCGACATCTTGACCTGGTAAGTTCTAAATCTTTTGCATTTCCATTTGAGGTTCTTTGTTAAGATGTCTCATCATACCAAGCTTGATGAAAATCTTGAGGGAGATGATAAATTCCGAGCCTGGAAGTATAGGATCTCCTTGGTCCTGGAAGAAAATGAGTTGGACTCTTACATCAATGAAGAGGTTCCAGTTCCAAAGGGAGATGAGGCTAAGGCCTTACAAAAGAAGAAATTAGTCATGGATAAGAGGATTATTGTTGATTCAATCAAGGATCACCTCATACCACAAGTGTCCTCCCTAAAGACACCTAAAGCTATTTTTGATTCCCTGACCAAACTGTTTGAAGGGAAGAACATAAATCGGAAGATGACTTTGAGAAACCAATTGAAGAATGTAAAGATCCAGAATGCAGAAACCATCCAGTCTTACTTTTCAAGAGTTTCTTAGATCAAGGAACAGCTTGAAGTAGTAGATGAAGAAGTGGAGAATGCAGAAATTGTGATGACCACCTTGAATGGTCTCCCTATATCATGGGACTCTTTTATTCAAGGGATCTGTGCCAGAATGAAGCTAGTCAATTTCAGTCGACTGTGGGAAGAATTCTCACAAGAAGAAGCTCGGATAGTAGCTCGAGAAGAAAAGATGGGAAGTGAAGATCAAGCTCTTACAGTACACTCCAAGAAAAGCAGAAGAAACTCTCATCACCCCAAAGGTAAGCACTTCCACCAGAAAGATAATACTAGAAGAGATTTATCTAAATTCAGATGCTATACATGTGATGAAAGAGGACACTTTCCCAAATATTGTCCTAGAAACAAAAATAACTCTCATAAGAAGAAGGGAAACAAGAGAAGACATCATGCTCATGCTACAAAAGATGATGAACCTTCCACAAAGAGAATCAAGCAAGAAAATGATGATTCTTCAAGTGATGAAGAATATGTCTTGATTTCCGCTCTCACGGGAAACGTCACACATGGAAGCAATGATTGGCTTATAGACAGTGGGGATTCCAAACATATGACTGGATTCAAAGAATATTTTGTGAAACTATTAGAACATGAATCACCCCACAAGGTGAAACTTGGAGATGACTACCAGTATCTAATAAAAGGTAGTGGGGAATCCTCCTATAAGCTAGACTCTGGAAAGTCTATGACGATGAAGGATGTCTTGTTTGTAACAGGACTAAAGAGGAACCTCCTCTCCATATCTACATTGGATGCAAAAGGCTTGAGAGTTGCATTTATAGATGGCCAAGTTCTTATGTGGCCAAAGGGAAAGGCTATTGATGATGCAGTAGTGATTGGGGAATAAGAGGGAGGTCTATACAAATTGAAGGGACAACCAAAACAAGCTTTGGCTCATGACTCAGTAGAACCAAATGAAGTTTGGCATAGAAGGCTTGCACATGTGCATTACAGAGCACTACCACTTGCAAGCAAAGTTGTTGAAGGTCTTCCATAAATTTAGGCAAAACATGATGGTGTCTCCAAAGGATGTGCGAAAGGAAAGAACACAAAGAAGACATTTCCAAGAAGCGAGAGCAAGGAAAAAGGAATCTTGGAAATCATCCACTCCGATGTATGCGGTCCGATGTCATCCAGTTCATTAAGCGGGTATGTATACTATGTTTCCTTTATTGATGATTTTTCTAGGAAGACATGGATATACTTCTTGAAGAACAAAGATTAAGTATTCAGCAAGTTCAAAGAATTCAAAGCCTTGATCGAGAACCATATAGAAAAGAAGATCACAACCTTTCGACCAGATAATGGTGTAGAATTCACATCAAATGAATTCAAAGCATTATGCAAAGATTCAGAGATTAAGAGGGAGTTAACCACTGCATATAATCCACAATAGAATGGAGTTGTAGAAAGGAAGAATAGAATGATCATGGAAGCTGCAAGGGCCATGCTTCATGATCAAGATCTTCCCATGCATATATGGGTAGAAGTTGCCAGAACATCGGTGTATGTACAGAACCATACTCCACACAGAGTACTCCAGAACAAGACACCTGAAGAAGTCTTTTCCAAAAAGAAACCAGAAGTCAACCATCTCAGAATATTCCACTGTCCAGTGTACATACACATTTTGAAAGAAAAGAGGACAAAGTTAGATCCTTTAGGAAGGAAGGGTATATTTGTGGGATACTCTGAAAGCTCAAAGGCTTACAGAATATACTTCCCATGATTCAAGAAGATCGACATCAGCATGGACATAACATTTGATGAAGACTCAGCTTACAAAAAATCCACAAAGAGACCTGTTGAAGAACCTGAAGAAGCAGAAGTACCCAGAATTCATGACACAACCATGAACGAAGAAATTCAAAAAGAAGATCGAGAAATATAAGAACCTCAAGAACCTATAGATCCACCTCAGGAGAAGAATCCTCACAAGAGGAAACCTGCTTGGGTACGAGAAGCTATCCAAGGTGTAGAAAGATATGGGGCTCCAGAAGAAAATCATAGAGAAAGGAAAAGAACCAAGTCCTGCTCCGGTTATGTAGCCTTATTATGTGACTTCATCGATAAAGAACCTTCCAACTATGAAGAAGCGACAGAAAGGAAAGAATGGAAGGCTGCTATGATCAAAGAGTATCAATCGATCATGAAGAATGATGTCTGGGATGTTGTCCCTAGACCAAAGGGGAAGTCTATTGTAACTTCCAAATGGATCTACAAGATCAAGCATGCTGCAGATGACAACATAGAAAAATATAAAGCAAGATTTGTGGCTTGTGGCTTCTCCCAGAAAGAAGGAATAGATTATGAAGAAACTTTTGCACCTGTAGCCACATACACTTCCATCATATCAGTACTTGCTCTGGCTACAGTGATGAAATGGAAGATACACCAGATGGATGTCAAGACTGCTTTCTTGAATGGTGTAGTGAAAGAGGAAGTGTATGTGGAGCAACCACTCGGTTTTTGAGACACATGACAGGGAGACTCCTGTGTATAAATTGAAGAAATCCTTGTACGGTTTGAAATAGGCACCCAGGACATGGTACGACAGAATTGATAGCCTCCTATCCAATTTGGGCTTTACCAAAAGTAAAGCAAATTCCAACCTTTACTACAAGGTTGAAGATGGGAACCCAGTGATACTCCTGTTGTATGTAGATGATTTGTTTGTAACAGGTATGGATGGGTTGATTGCTGATACAAAGAGGAAGCTTGCTGCTGAGTTCAAAATGAAGGACTTGGGTATGATGCACTATTTTCTAGGCATGGAAGTGTGGTAGAATACGGATGGAATCTCCCTCGGACAAGGGAAGTATGGAGTAGAGATCCGAAAGAGGTTCGGGATGATAGACTACAAGGCCATGACCACACCCATGGCATCGAATCTGAAGCTTCTAAGTGATGCTTCATCAGAGATGATTGATGCTATGATGTATCGTCAGATGATTGGGTCCTTGATGTACCTGACGAATACAAGACCAGATATTTGCTTTGCTATGAACACCTTGAGCCAGTTCCTGATGGATCCGAGACATGTTCACTTGATTGCTGCAAAGCATATTCTGAGGTACCTAAAGGGTACAATTGGTTATGGGATCAAGTATAAGGCTGATCAGAAGATTAACCTGGAAGGTTATGTTGATTCAAATTGGGCAGGCAGTGCCATCGATAGAAAGAGCACTTCAGGGTGCTGCTTCAGTATGGGATCAGGTATGATCTTTTGGTTTAGAAGGAAATCGTTTTGTGTGGCACTGAGTACAGCTGAAGCAGAGTATGTCGTAGCTTGTTTAGATAGTTGTGAGGCAGTATGGCTGAGGAATCTACTATCTGATTTATTTGATCTCCAGTTGGATGCTACCTGAATATATTGCAACAACCAGAGTTTTGTGAAGTTGTCTGAGAACCCGGTGTTCCATGAAAAGTCGAAGCATATCAAGATCAAATATCACTATATCAGGGATATGGTGCAGAGAGGAGCAATGAAGCTCTAGTATGTTGCGACGGATGAACAGATAGTTGATGTGTTGACTAAGCCATTGGCCAGAATGAAGTTTGAGTACTTCAGGGAGAAGCTTGGTGTTCTCTAGATCGAGGTTCCCTCCAAGGGGAAGTGATGAGTCCGTGAGGCATTCTGACATGGTGAGAGGATTGGTTCCTTCCATGGTCAGATGTAAGTGCTGAGCCATTCTGAGGTGACTGTGGGATGTGTTCCCACATGATCAGATATAAGCACTGAAGGCCATTCTCTGGGAGAATGGAGGCACCTGGTCAGTTACCAGGAATACTCAACCTGGAGCTGAGGGCCATTCTGATGTGACTGTGGGATGTGTTCCCACATTATCATATGTAAGTGCAGAGCCATTCTGATGTGACGGTGGGATGTGTTCCCACATGATCAGATGTAAGTGCAGAGCCATTCTGATGTGACTGTGGGATGTGTTCCCATATGATCAGATATAAGTGCAGAGCCATTTTGAGGAAACTGTGGGATGTGTTCCCACATGATTAGATATAAGTGCTGAGCCCTTCTAGCATGGATGCGGGATGTGTTCCCCACATGGCTAGATATAAGTGCTGAGCCCTTATAGCATGGATGCGGGATGTGTTCCCCACATGGATGGATATAAGTGTTGAGCCCTTCTGACATGGTTCTTGGATGTGTTCCTCCCATGGTCAGATATAAGTGCTGAGCCCTTTTGACATGGTTCTTGGATGTGTTCCTCCCATGGTTAGATATAAGTGTTGAGCCTTTCCGATATGGTTCTTGGATGTCTTCCTCGCATGATTGGATGTGAGTGCTGAGCATTTTCGGTATGGTTCTTTGATGTGTTCCTCCCATGATTGAATGTGAGTGCTGGGACTTTCTAACATGGTTCTTGGATGTGTTCCTCCCATGGTCAGATGTGAGTGTTGGGCTTGCCTTTCTGACATGGTTGTTGGATGTGTTCCTCTCATGGTCAGGTGTAAGTGCTGGGGGGGGTATTCTGACTTAGGGTCAAATATAAGCACTGAAGAAGACCTACATGGAGGCTAGGCCTACAACCAACATGAAAAAGGGTTGGCTCTGTAGAACTTCCTATGACGAGAAGAATCGAGAGACAACACCAGTAATGATGACCCAGTGATGATCCAGATCCAGTGATAATGATTCAGATCAAGTGATGATGATCCAGCAGTGATGATCCAGATCCAGTAATGAAGATGACTTGAAGATGAATATGACGAGAACTCGATGATGATCCAGTGGATACAGAGAAGAAGACCTGTGTTGATAAATTGTGTCAAGAGAATACCTTCCTAGTTAAGAGGGAGTGTTGATGTATTTGTAACTTCGGAATGTATTCACTTGTATATTTTATGTATTGTACCTCAATGTTTATTCCGAGAAGTATCTGTAATGTAATTGAGTCATGTCATGCCTCGATGTTCCTATCGGGAGATTCAATAATGTAAACAAGTCATGTAAAGTCATAGAGGGTAACCCTTCCTATTGATCAAGGGTTAAAGTCCCCGGAGTTGTGGGGCCCTAGGGTTATTAGACTCTCCTAGAGAAGTCAGCCCTAGTGAGTTATTGTAAAGTCGGGAATTAGTAAAAATAGAGAGTGAGTCTCTCTATTTATCACACATTTAATCACACTCAGTTGTAGCGCATAATTGAGAGAGAATAAGTTGCTAGGACAAGAGAGAGAGAGACTACTGCTGTCGGAAGATCATCTTACTATTTTGGGGTTTTGCTTTTGGTTCTGATTCTATCTCTGAGGAAGTTGCGGGGTTTTCTCCTTTATGGTTTCCCCCAAAAAAATATTTGTGTCTATTGTCTCTTATGTTTGATTGTTGTGCTTGTTATTCTCTCAGTTAAAGATCCTAAGATAATGCTAGCTTGAATGATAAAAATCTAATAGTATCGAGAAAATCGACCTAACCTCCCTAGCAGAAAATCGATAGTCATCATCTCACAACTTGTGGAGTGTGACTCAACACAACCCTCCCACGACTCTAGGTATTGGAGGATACACAGTGGGAAATATGTACACCCCTTCCAACAACACTAGGGTCAACACCCTATCATAAATCACATTGTGCTACTATTTTGGTTATCTGAATTATGGGTATAGAGGGCTAGGAAACCCACAAGTTTCCTAGAGCTAACAACTTGTTGCTAGTTGTCTAGGAGGATTAATCCCAATTTGGTAAAAGTTTACTACTACCTAGCTGGAGTAGACTACGATATTTGAATAAGAGTCTACTTGCCACTTCAATTGGGGAGAGGTATTCCGCTATGTTTTACTTAGTCATTTTTTTTAATTATACATACATGTGAAAGGAATTAATAGAGAAAAAATTAGAAATCTTTGAATTATATTGTTAAACTGAAATCTATGCCGTTTTGTATTCAAAATTTTTAGTATATAGATATATATTAAGGAAGTGGTAAATGTATAGAAATTGATGCGCAATAAATGAATAAAGAGTACATGGAAAAATTTAAATTAAAGCATCCGAACTCAATTCTTAGTAAAACTTTGTGTTTGATTACAATTACTTTCAAGCAAATAGGACTAACACCCCATCAATAAAATAAGGTGTTACATAATTGAATTGAGTGTTAGTAGACCAAGTCCATGTTTTGGATTGTGCCATTAGACCTCAACCTCTAATTATGGTAATTTCTTTCTTTAATAAATAAGGAACTAGAGACTCCATCATATGTTGGTAATTTCAAATAGTGCTTATGCTATTCACTATCAACTTCGGATAGAGGATTAAAGAAAGAAACCAGTGAACACTAAATTAGGCACATCAAAGATCTTGGCTTGTAGTCCTCATTATCCAAGTTCACGGTTCATTATGGGATCCTCCTCAAAGTAAGATGTACTTTCATTGCATATTCATAGGAACCCAATGTGTGAAACTGTACACTAGTCATGGTGTTGGTTATAACACAAAGTTTAGGGAAAAGAAGGTTGGTCTTCCATATCATGTTGAATGGAGAATGGAATATCATGCACATTATAGTGCCCCCCACCCCTCCTCCTAACCCCATTTTGATGTAATCCCTCACACGAACCACAACGATTTTAAAGAAATACAATTATTCAAAAAAATTATTAATGTCATTACTCATAATGATAGATTGCATTATGCAATTAAAAATGGGTGAAAAGTAATTAAAAATGTTATTAGGAGAAGTGTGAGTCTCTAGTATGCTTAGACCACCAGTAGTTAAGGTAAAAGCTTCGCTTATGTAGTTGTGAGTAGGCTACAATTCTGCTTTCAATTTTTGAAGATATGGAGATAAGGTTTACTTATTAGGACTTTTTTTAATTGGAGGGGAAGATTTATGATATTATGATAATTACACACATTTAAAACCATTTAAGTGCAAAATATTAAGAGAAAAAACAATTTTCATTCTTATATTAATTACAAGTATCCCGTGATTCATTGGTAAGTTTTTATTATGAAAGTCTCAATGTGGAAATGAGGAGATAAAAGTTGAGTACTTTCTCTTAGGCTGTGTAACATATTATGGAGAGGTCCAAATTTAGATCTTGGGAATAAGCTTTTTAAAGAGTTTTAGTAAGAGATGAGAAATAGATGGTTGAAAGTAGAATAACTGATGTAGATATCCTTCCTTGTAGCTATCCCTTTAAAGGAGAGGTTCCAATTGAATGTTAGCAAACAAAGTCCATAATTCAAGTTTTGTCATTAAACTACTAATTCTAAAATTTCATAAATTTTTATTTAAGTATTTTTTTAATTGAGAAATATTACTTATATTTACAATCATATCCACTTAGGGATTTGACCCAAGGTCTCCACGTCAATACTAGCATGATCACCTTGTTGCTTGCCGATAGACCACGTTATTTAAATATCTTAAAAAGTGAGGTATAAAATGTTAACTTTATTATCTCATTTTGATGATGATGATGATGATGGTTAACCTCCACTAAGACCAAATTTGGTTTCTAAGATCTTAAGAGAAGAGAAAATAAAAGAATTATTTGGTTTGCTTTAAAAGTTTATTCTTGTGCTCAAAATGCTTAAAGATGAGCATTCCTAACTTACCATAGTTTTGAGAAGTTAGAAGGTTAGAAATATCTGTGTGATAACAAAGATTTTGAAACTGAGATTCCGTGTGGGTATACGTAGGGCATCCTAAAAGAAAATGATTTTCATCCTCAATGCTCATAGTCTTGCAGAGATGAAAAATATTTTCAGCCCACGAAGTTTTAGGTATTGTCCAACGCCCTATTTCACTATGGAGCTTATAAGACTTAATTCTTATCTTGACAATATTAATTTTCTTTTTTGAACTACTTAAAACAAAGAAAGAATTTTGATCTTTCATATTAGGATTAATGACCTCTTTATAGTATCTCAATTTTCTTTTAACCCGTAAATCTTTCTTATATTACATCAATCCTTTATTTATCTTATAAACACTTTAATATAATTTCTCTTTTTATCTATTTATACAAACTTTCAATTTTTCTTCTCCTTTTACACAATGGCCCCCACACTCACTACAAAACATAATTAGTCCTAGAACCCCAGTGGGTGTGACCTGATACCCTCTTTAATATATTGTTGGACGTTATATGATAAAATTCCACCACTAGTAGAATCCCATGTGTAATAAAATGTCACAAAATAACAAGGTTGGTTTTTCATGGATCTTTCTATCCCATATTCCCACCATTCTCCTTTTACACAATGCCCCCCACACTCACTACAAAACATATTTAGTCCTAGAACCCCAGTGGGTGTGACCTGATACCCTCTTTAATAAATTGTTGGACGTTATATGATAAAATTCCACCACTAGTAGAATCCCATGTGTAATAAAATGTCACAAAATAACAAGGTTGGTTTATCATGGATCTTTCTATCCCATATTCCCACCACAAAAACGGTCAAAGTTGCGTTCGATATACGTTACTTCTTGTCTCTCGACGCTGACGGCCGTAGAAAAAGGGGTCTGCGATAGAATATCTAACCCTGCCTTTTCTTGATTAATACATACGTACCTACCGTTGGATTCGGTGGATATATACTTTATTATTATTATTACTTTATAGACACTAGGTTGATTTTAGCATTGAATTACAAGGCTTTTCTTTTTTGGTCGTTGATAAAAACATGCACAACATAATATCACCATCAAATGTCAAGATCCAAACTTATTAATAGGAATTGGTGATAGGAATCCATTGAGCATGTATAGGTTTAAATATACCAAACAACATTGGATTCAAAGTTGAATATGCTAAAGCTTAATAGTGGTGAAAAGTCCATAGAAGGTAAAATCTCCACTTTTATATATTCAATTTATATTTCCATGTGCTCTATGTAATGATATACGAAGAAGTTTTCAAAAGCAAAAGTTTTATTGGAACTTTCTCATTGACAATGCTTACTCCTCACATGTCAAAATCCAAAATTGTAAATATGAATGGGTGATGAGAATCCACTAAGCATGCATCCAAGTTCAAATATACAAAACAATATTGGATTCAAAACTGAATATGCTAAAGCTCAATAATGGTGAAAATTCCAGTACAAGATAAAATCTCCCCTTTCATATGTTCAATTTTATATTTCCACGTGCTTGGTGTAATATACACGAAGAAGTCTTTAAAAGCAAAAGCTTCATTGGAACTTTCCCAATGAAAATGCTTATTCTTCAAGCTTTTATCGTGCTCCTCTTAGCAACAACACAAAAGCTTACTAAATCATTACAAAACATGCTAAACTTGCACAAGATGACAACTTAGTCACAACTAATGTGACAACTACATAACAAGCAAGATATGTTTCTAACACTACCCCATAGCAAGTACTTGTGAATATATTAGCTCATATGTTGAAAATATGAAATTATTTGCAAAAGAGTATCACTGCATAAGGAGAATGGTGAGAAAGGAGGTAGAAATGAAGAAGTAGAATAATACGCTAAACAGATACGATGGGATCAAACTCAGTAACATGCAGAAACCAATGATAAGTTAACTAGGCAATAAGGAGAATGCCATTCATCGTGGCTCAAATGATATTATTTGTGGCTCAACTATTTAAAATGAAAGATAGCGGTTGAGGATAAGGCAATTGACTCTCTACTCTCTATTCAAAATGGATCTCTCATCCAATATTTATATTCCCTCTTATTCTACAATTAAAAACATCTCAATCATTGCAATGTGACCCCTTAAAGATGGACTCACCTTGATGAAGTATGAAACACATGGTTTTAAAATATTCGTAATACGTTTTCCCACTCTTACAACAACAAGTAGCTTGTACCATGGAATTCATGAACTCGATAATCTCATATAGTTCAAGTTGGACTCTCGTGACATATCATTCTCATACATGTTAAGGAATACTCCCCCATAAGTATTATACACAACAATAGTCATGGTCATTAGATCAACTAACCTAAAGCACATGAAAAACAAGATTATCCAAGATTACATGCTTTTAAAGATATACACATACTCACCAACAAACCTACATGTTTCCAAAAATAGGCATAGTACCATCATGCCTCACTAAACTTATAGACACACCCTGCATGACCATTGATTCAAAGGTTGTGTATGCCAAACTGATTTTGACAACCATATACCTTTTACATTATGTAGCAACAACCATAGTTACTCCAAATGTGAAGTTACACAATTACATGAAATATGTCACCTCAACTTTTCATGAGCTTGTACCTTTTATCAAGACAAGTTCCATGTAGGTTATCTTACATAAAACATCCAATTAGTTTTCCATATGCATCCTTACAAATCTTTGTCTATGCCATTACACAGTTGCATTCTTGTAAGCTTTCCTAAAAATATATATATGTCCATAAGACTTTCTACTTGACAATCACGAACTTTGTCTCTCCATTGTATATTCAACCACATAGATATCCCTCTTAGATATGCCAGTAATGCATCCAAGTTATCACAATAGTTGACCACCAATATCTATTCGACAAGGAAAATAATAACACTCACCAAGGGAATTACTCCTATCATGTTTCTCCACAAGTGGTCTTCACTTGTTGCAATCGTGACCTCCACCTCATTCTCTCCTTGCAACTCGCAAACATGCACCATGCACCACACACCATGATATAGCCTTCTTTGCATCAAATCACAGTTGCCCTCTCAACATGCTCACATGTATTCCATGTAACTTTGATATCACCATAAAAACATTTTTATTTCCTTTGGTAATTTAATTAAAATGCACATGACTATACCAACAAGTAGATCCCCCATTCTTTTTTATAAATGCGTGCTACTCACCATGTATGAGCTCAGGAATCAATACAAGCACAAGCTTCCACAATTTGACACAAATAGGTATCATGCCTTAACAAAGCTACAAGAATTTCCTTTTTGGTGGGGACATCCATCCAGAAAAGGATAACCTACAAACACAATCCATGAATCTCCCTCATGAGAGATATCAAGCCCATGCTATATATGATACCATGTAAAACAATTTGCATAAAATAACTATCGAGTGCCAATTTCATCAAATTTGGACCGATGTCAATCTAGGTCTCTTCAAAGACAGGCTAAAATCAATGTTTCCAAAGTGCGAAATTGGGGTTTCTAAAGTACAAAATCCATTTTCCATTGTGCCCAAATTGGGGATTCTAGATATTCCACCTACCTAAGAGCATGGACACTCTTGTAGGTACCATATGCACAAAAGAGTGATATTATGCATATGGTTAAAGAAATGTGAGAGGTTGGGATAATTCAACCTAGATAAAATGCCTTCTCTTCACTAGTGGAGATGGTATATAAAATGATGGTACATGGAATGTGTGTTTGGATTATAGAGATCTCACAAGATCATCGGTAAAGATAAATATCCAATTCCTATAATTAATGAGATATTAAATTAATTTCAAGGAATAATTTTCTTTACTAAGTTTGATTTATGCTCGATATCATCAAATTAGAATGAGGGAAGAAGAAATACCCAAAATAACCTTTAGAACACATGAAGGGAATTATGACCTTTTGGTATCAATGTTGTCTAGCCTTACTAATGCACCTTCACCATTTCCAAGCTTGATGAACTCTATTTTTAATCCCTTTGATGATATACTAATCTACAAGAAATATTGGGATGAGATTGTGCAACATGTTGGCATGGTCTTAAAACCATTGGAGGAGAAAAAACTATATGCAACGCCTTCTAACTGTGCATTTAGTGATAAAAAAGTGGAATATTGGAGTCTTATTATATCTCATGAGGGTGTCAAAGTAGACCATAACAAAGCTAAACTATGGTGGAATGGACAAATCCCAAAACCCTAAAGAATCTTAGAGGATTAATCATAAGATTGATATGCTAATACCACAAGTTTGCTAAGAATTATGGTTGCATAAAAGCATATCTATTAGTGTGATTGAAAAAAGATGCAATTTCTTGGACTTGAGAATCAACCCAAGATTTTGGAAAAATTAAGGAGGTTATGTGTCAAGCTTCATACATAACTTCACAACATTTTTTATTATGGAATGTTATGCCTTAGGGCATGGCATTATATTGGTGGATTTTTTATGCAAGTAGCAATTCTCCTTGTCTTTGAAATGTGGTAGCTTAAAAGAAAAGAACTTAATCAAATCAATTGATGATCAAGAAAAGTTGGACATACTTCATGCAATTAAGCATTAATGGTTCCCTTATCTAATAGGAAGACACTATAAGATAAAAATAAATCATGATATTCTAAAGCACTCCTTGGAAAAATGACCATCATTATAAGATAAACAAAAATGGGTTACAAACGTGCTACGTGATGAATTTGAAATTATTTACCAAAAGGGTAACTAAATGTGGTGGTGAATGCACTTTCAAGGAAAGAATAAAACATTGAGGATTTTCTTTGTGTTATCTCCATTCTACAAGTTGATTGGATTGGGGAATCAAGGATAGTTTGGAAGGCGTAGAAGCTCATTTAACCACTATAATAGGACCCTAGTGCATCAAATAAATTTGTGTGGAAGAATAATTTACTAAGGTGTAGGAATAACCTATATTTATGAAAGAATTCACAAATGAAACATAAGTGATTTTGGAACTACATAGTTCTCCTATAAGGATGTTGTTTATTATGAAATATTTGCATTCCTATATTTATCCTTGAATAGCTTCATTCTTTGGAAATAAGTGCATACTTGTGTAAGAAATCTTGCATTTACCCTTTAGTTACTTTCTCCTAGCTACGATAAATAGAGTACATTTTCATCCAACATGATGAGTATAGTTCCATATTGTAAATTACATTTCAATTTTGTTTCACATATTTAAAGAGTAATGGTTGTAAAACTAAAATATGGATGGGTTCCCTAATCAAACTATGTAAAGTTTGAATGGGGATTTACATTGGGGAGAACTCATGTTGTTGAGAAGGGCATTTTTTCCCACGTCAATAAGGCATCACCTACGATTTTTGAAAAATTATAATAGGATCAAGAAGGATTTTTTCTTGGGACGGTGTTAAAATTGATGTTCAAAATATTATTGCCACATACCAGTAGTTGTTTATACATCGTTGAGACCACAGGGTACCCAATTCTATCTATAAATTATGATCTTGATTCAAATTACGAATTACTTTATTATTATTAGAAAGTAGGACCCTTTTCTATTTCTTATTAAAACAAAATATATTACATACATACTTCTGACTCCTGAAGCATGGAGTCAGATCGTGGTCTTGGAACCAAAAAAGGAAAACATGCAAAATAGACTAAACAGAGTGTCTAATCATTGTGAAAGTTTCCCAGCCTCTAAAGAATGGCAACTTCATGCATCTATGAGGCATAAACATGACAAGAAACATAGAAATGACATAAACAAGGGCCAACTGAGAGAGAACATGATAGGAGCACAAAGGAGGATCTAGTACTTCCAGGAGGATTCGATATCATTCTCGTTGGCCTTACTGGTTTCCTCGTTGATGATGCCTTTGGTGTCCCTTTGAAATGGTGGCTCTGAGAGTTGCATAAGGATTTTCATGTGTACCAAGCATTTCTCCGCGTCCTCTTTGAAGGTACTGACCGTGATCCTCACTAGATCCCCGAACCTCTCCCTTTCTTTCATAGCTTGAGAGATAATGAATTTTAACCATCAATAGTTGGATATGGCCACCTCGGGGCCGAGTCTGAGCCAAAATTCCCCGAATATTTCACTCTCAATAGCAGCGATGGAATTACATATGTGCTCGGGAGTTTATTGGTGGAATAGAACCTCCCTGTCCACATTATTCCCTTCATTCCCATGTGACGCCATGCTTAGTTGAGTGTAAAGGATATGAGTAGAGTTACCATGCTGAGTGGATTTCCTTTTCCCCTGGGCATGGTGATGTTTTCCATGATGCCTATGTCTATCAACCGACACAATGTAGTCTTCCACATACCGAGGATAAGGAGTTTTCTTTGCTAAAATCTTACCCAAACCAGCACAGTAGTGCTTATCCCAAACCAACTTAAGGATTTTGATAGTCATTTGCTCCCTCTGATATTTCCTAATATAGCTGCTCTTTTTCCATTGAAGCGTCCCTTGGTGACTAATGCAGGTACTTATCGGCATGGTCAGAGAGTCTCTTTGGACTCACGAGTACCATGATTGTGCATAACTATCCATGTCCAAGTTTCCGACCATATCGAATGCGCAGTGCATGATCAATTCATTGTGCCTCCAATGTCCTTCCCCTCCCCTAAAAGAGCCTTCGAGTGTGTATTTAATCATGCAAATACGTGGTGGAGGGGATGTCATCTTCCCTGGCATGTGCCCTGCCTCCATGATTCCCCCTATCCTTGTCATGTCGCTCACCCTCATTTGGGATAATTACGAATTACTTTTAAATTGATTACTATAAAACATATTTTTAATAGAGGAAGTGAAACATATATGTAATAGAAATTCTTTAAAATAAAACCGTACAATATGATTATGTAATTGTTTCTAAAATGAATGCATCAAACCATGCTCAGTCAATCCATACAAATAATCAATTCAATTACATAGATTGAAAAAACACATAACACAAGTATATTACATGGCATTCAATCATATTTGACACTTGTATTATGAAATTACTCCAACCAGCCGCAAGAAAAGGGTGTTCCTCCCATCAGTAGGCACTCTATCAAGTCATCAATTTCTTTAACAAATACCACCCTTGAGTTGGGGCTAATAGTCAACAAGGATTGAATTACACTTTCTGGTAATCAACACAATCATAGCCAACCCAAAGGCATTCACATGCTACCCAAAGGTACATAAACCATTCCACAATTGTTCCTACCTCTGCACTCATTCCCCATCGACCTCCACAACACAAGGGATGTGACCCCCTTCTTTGATCCATAGTCCCTTAGGTTGTCTCCACCCCCTTACAGGGCTCCAACACATGACGAAAAGAAAGTATACGTGTTAGGATCCCATATAATCCAACTGCAGCTTAGGTCTCTCTAATAGGGAATTAAGCCCAAATGCATCAGATTATCAGGGTTATTCCCCAAGTGGTGAAGGTAGACTCAATGACTAACTATGTTTCTTATTCAGTGAAAACATGCATCCCTCTCCATGCCAATACAAGTGAATTCATGCATACCTTCAGCATGAATTCCTAACAAGATATTTGCATGGTAATGGCTTGGAAAGTGGATTCCCTAGAAGTATCCACTGTCCCCTTTTTAATCTAACTTAGGAAACTAATCCCAAATTAATTAAAGTGACACACTAATGTTAATGAACTTTGGTTAAAAATATAAAGAATTATGTAAAGTTATCACCACTTATCCCCTCTCACTTCCCCCACGAGTGGAATCATATGCCCCCATCTCATTTTTTTCTCTCTTCACATGCAAATTTTAGGGATTTTTATATTAAAACATATACATCATTTACAATATCCATGGTCTTTTAGACAATATAGTTCTAGCATATAACCTTTGCATAATTACATCACATTTACATATTAGGGTAAAAAATAGGGTGTTACATTCCACCCCCCTTAATTTATGTACCATCCTTGGTGCATATCAGCACTATGCACATGCACAAAAAAATTACAACAAAATATAAGGAAACAGTTGCAGGTATTCCTCTCGCATCGCATCCTCCAATTCCAACATTGCCTCTTTAGGGTCATTATGCATCCATTGGAACTTTACCTATTCTATGGAGGTGTTCCTTGATAATATTACCTACCTGTCAAGGATGCATACTAGCTGCACTGGAATATCTCCTTCTAGTTCCACCTTAATCACAACCCAATCAATAATATGGTTAGGATTAGCTATATACTTTTTCAATAATGAGACATGAAAAACATTATGCACTTTTATGCATGTAGGAAATGCAATCTTATATGCAACATGCCCTATCCCAAGTAATATTTCAAATGGCCTGCAATATCTAGGTGCTAGCTTAGGACAAATTCCAAGTTTTAATGAACTCTTCTTCAGCTTGACTTTCAAATACACATGTTCACCAACTATGAATTCTCTTGTTACTCTACCCCTTATCCGACATAACTTTTCTATCTATCCTATGTCACCTTTAACTATTATATGATCTTTACAACTTACTCTTCCATTTCCTTAAGTAATTTTTCCCCATTTACTATAATGTTTATTGGATCGTCCCAACTAATTGGAGTATTTCATTTTATGCCATACAAGGCTTCAAATGGACTCATCTTCAATGAATCATGATACCATTCTTGTATGCAAATTATATCAAGTACAAATAGTATCACCATTTAGATGGTTGATCCATCACATACATTCTCAACATATATTTGCTAACTTGATTAACTCTCTCAATCTACTAATATGTATTTGGGTGATATATTGCACTCAAATTTAGATTTGTTTCAAATCCTTTGAATAACCCTTTCCAAAAGTTCAAAGTAATTGTGGATCTCTATCTAATACAACAACCTTTGGTATCCCATGCAATCTGGAAATATATTTCATATAAATATATGTTATGTTAGATGCCTTATGTGTTGACTTGATTGGAATAAAGTGGGAATCCTTTGTTAACTACTCTACACTACCATGATGAAATCATGTTGCTTCTTTGTCTTGCAGGAATTTAGTAATGGAATCAATGGTCACCACATCCCATTTCCACTATGATATTGGTAATGGCTATAGTAAACCTATTGGATGTCTATGTTCCACTTTTACTCTTTGACATTCCATGCACCTGGATATATACTTAACAACATATTTCTTCATTCCTGGCCAGAAGTACTAACTTCTCACTATTGCAACTGTCTTTTGGTATCTAGGGTGCCCTTCATATGAAGCCTTATGTGTCTGATTCATTATCAGTTTCTTCAATTCAATAGAATAAGGAACATACAATTTATTTTTATGCAAAAGAATTCCATCAATGAATGAGGTCTTATATGTATCTTTCAAATTTTTGTTGTAAATTTTCCTACAACAATCCTTATTTTACATGTAGATAATGTTCATTTAAGATAACAACCTCAATAATTCTAGTTCTTAAATATGACTTACACGTGCTAATGGTCGTAACATGCATTACATGTACTCTCCAACTGAGTGCATCTACAACCTTGTCCTCTTTCTCTTTTATATGTTTGATATCAAATTCAAACTCACAAATAAATTCCAGCCATATTGTCTACGTGGATTTTAAAGTCTATTCTCCAAATAAGTAATTCAAACCACTATGATCTGTCCTTAATTCAAAAAAATTTCCCATGAGACAATGTCTTCACATTTTTAAGGCATGCCATTATAGAAGGCATCTCGAAATAACCAACCACATGCCCATTCTGCTCATGTTCCTTCAACTTCCTGGACAAATAACCAACCACATGCCCATTTTGCATAAGCACTCCACCAATTCCTTCTTTGCAATCATCTGTGCAAACCACAAAATATTCAATTAGATCAACAATTTTGAGAATTAACGTGCTAGTGAGCAATCTCTTTAATTGTTAGAAACTTTCTTCACACTTCCAAGTACATTCAAATTTAACTCTTTTCCTTTGTAATGAGGTAATTGGATGTGCTACATTTTATAATCCTTCTATGAATATTCTTGAATATCCAACCAATCCCATAAATGATCTTACCTCGGACCCATTCCTAGTTGTATGCCATGCTATGATAGCTTCAATCTTCCTTGGGTCTACTACTATCCCTTCCCTAGATATGATGTGTCCCAAGTATTGAATATGTTTCTAGTAAAATAAGCATTTTCTCAACTTAGAATATAGTTTATTATCTCTTAACACCTATAGTATTAATATCAAATTATCCTCGTGTTCCTCTATTGAGTCTGAATAAATAAGAATTTCATATAAGAATACAATGACAAACTTATTCAAATATTTTCTAAATATGCCATTCATTAAGTGAATAAAATTAGTCGATGCATTTGTTAATCCAAATGGAAATACTATAAACTCATAATGCCCATATCAAGTTTTAGACATGTTTCTCTAATATATTCATCGTTTATTCTCGCCTGATGGTAATCTAATCTCAAATCTATCTTGGATTAAATCCTTTCTCCTTTCATCTAATTAAACAAGTCATCAACTTTGGGAAAAGTATATTTATTCTTCACATCAATTTTTTTAATTGCCTGAAGTCAACAAACAACCTCAATGTTTCATCCTTCTTCTTTAAACAATATCGGTGCTCCCCAAGGAGACACACTTGGATGTATCTATCCTTTATTTAATAGTTCTTCTAGTTTTATATGTAGTTCCTTCAACTTGGGTCTACTCATTTTGTATGGAATTTTGGAAATAGGGGCAACTCCGGGTACCTAGTCAATAGGGAAATCAATGTCTCTTTTAGATGGAAAACCTCATATTTCCTTAAACGCATCTATGAATTTTTGTAATGATGGAAAATATCCTAGGTTGGGGCCTTTACCATTTTTTGGCACCTCCACATATGATGCATACAACTAACACCCTTTTTTTAAACACCTTTTTAATTGTACAACCAAAATTTTCCTTATAGAAATAGGCCTTGGAATTCCTTTCACTATATTTTACTCTCCTTCTTCCTAAACACAAGTGAAATTCTTGTAATGGAAATCTAAAATAATATGGTGTGCATCCAACCAATCCATATCAATAAGCACATCATAATAACTAAGAGGTATTATGTTCAAATATGCAAATGTATAGAGGCCATTCATATCTAATGGACAACCCTTTACTATCTCATTGATTGTTATATTGGTTCTAGTAGCCCAAAACCAACCATGATTTTCACACTTACTTGTATTTAACTATTATCTTTTAGCTAGATCAGGAGAAATATATTTATGACTTGCCTCTGAATCAATTAAAACGAAAATAGGTTATTGGTAATATTACCTTCAACCTCAATTGTAATGGATTGGTGCTTTGATTGTATATTGTCTAAGGTTGTATAGATTCTAGTAATATCTTTGGCCACATCCTCCACTAAAACTGCTTCTTGAATTTTGTGCAAATTCTCATTCAGTATCCCATACGAAGATAATGTTTGTACATATGATATCCTTCACATCCCCAACACTTTAGTTTTTTCCTTGTTCCTTTTTCTCGATACTCTTCCATTCTTGGTCCATGTTGAGCCGAATTGATTTGGTACTATGAACTTGAATGATTCCTAACCAAAAGTGGATTAAATTCTCTTTTCCTTCGATCTTGGTTGTCTCTCTCCTTATCTCTGCAAAATTTCTTCAAATAAACCTTGCCTTTGCTCTGGTCATACAAGCATTTGTCCTTTCCAATTGATTTTTCCAATCTCTTGGGTTCATCAAGATGAAATATGTCTCGATAAAATGAAGGTAATACACTAAAAAATAATTGTATTTTTACCTTCTCGTCTTTAAGAAACCCAACATACCTAAGCAATTACAAAAACTTCCTTTCATACTCTTCCATAGTCATGTTTCCTAGCTTGACTTGAAAGAACTCCTCCATCTTCTTCTCATAATAATGTTGAGATAGATACTTCTATTGAAAGTACTTCTTGAATTATTTGCATGTGATATTATTTGCCATGATATGATTTATTTAGACTAGATTATCTGACCAAATACAATAATTTCCGTGCAAATTGTAAATGACAATTCTTGCTTCCATATTAGAGGAATATCTATATAACTAGAGATATTTTCTCATTCCCAATCAACAAGCTCAACATCATATACCTTCTTGTGCTCACCATTAAATGTGGGTAGATTAATATTCCCAAGATCCCCTTGTATATATTTCTCGACATATATTATTTTATGATGCCCGGTTGAATACATTTATGGGATACTCCTTGATTCATCATATGAGTAGGACTTTTAGGATGCATGAGGTGGTGATACATAATGCCTAGGAATCCTAGTAGCACTATTGGACTATATATATATATTTCATGGGATCTATTCTTGGAGTTTTCTCTATCTTATTTCTCATGGAATGGGGTTGTTTCAACTTGCATTTTCCTCTACATTAAGTTCAAGGTCAGCCGAGTGTTCAAGTAGTTTTGATGCTCTTGATCCCTCGACATTGTTTCATTCTCAGCTCTACAAATTTGTACTTCCATCCTAAAGCTTCTCATGGTTTCCACTAGCTCTATTGGTTCAATGCTATCCTTGTTCACATTAGGATTTACTTTGTCATTTCCCACACTGATATTCTGAGCCTTATCTTCTTCTTCCAAGATGTATGGAAGTTCTGCTTCTTCCATTTTACTTCTTTTGTTTTTTTTTCTTCTCTATATTGGGTCTGATGCAACCCTAAAGTATATTGATGTAACTAGTATCGACATTGTGTTCATACATCAAATCTATTAGTTAGATTTTATTTCCAAAACTCAATAAAATTTTCATGCATATATAAGAATTATGGAAATTATTAATTTGACAATTTTGTCAAATTATATCCACATGGATTTTTTCTATCCAATTTCTGAGAAGATATAATACATTTATATTATTTATCCTCTTACTGATAATCTTCCAATGACTTCTTCCATTACTATTTCCAAACTTATAGCTGAAAGTTACAACTCTCCAAAATCAACAATTTTAGCCAATTTTATATTGTTTTTGTAGTTGCTCTTAATATAAGAAGCGAACTATGTATATTTATAAAATAACATTATGGGGGTCAAGGGGGGTTAACCCTTGCATCTACCCTATGCTTCTTCAGGGCGGATCGAGGGCAACACCCTCGGCTTTTTTATTATATAAATATTTTTTTATCTCACGCAATC
The DNA here is from genome assembly GCA_001517045.1 of Pseudotsuga menziesii. NCBI lineage: Eukaryota > Viridiplantae > Streptophyta > Pinopsida > Pinales > Pinaceae > Pseudotsuga > Pseudotsuga menziesii. The sequence goes on along the minus strand of LPNX010984160.1, from coordinate 447,545 downwards.
TGGCATGTAAGACAAATGACATTTTCCCATTTGCAGTACCTAGAAACTAGACATCAAAACCATTGCATTTATTTTTATGATCTATCTAGTCCCATTCATGACACTAGTTTACCCTTTCCCGATGTTGAAATTTGATTCATCAATCCAATTTTCCTGATTAAATATGGGTCGTTCGCGATGATACCCCTCGAGATAAGGTATGATTACCTTTTCTAGTGTGAAGAGCCACGATCTAACAACCCAATATGCATGGTCAATGACGTGGGATCCCATACGGTGGGGGAAGGTGGTTTTCACCCAGCCCACCAGGGATAAAGTCCCACCGAGACATGGCCCGCTGTGATAAGGCTCGAAGGGTAGACGCCCCCTGGGGTAGACTACCGCCCCTTGCGGGATTGGAGTCCGGGACGTCTCGGCCCTTGCTGAGTCACAAGTTTCTGGTATATCTGGCTTGCGGGCTGTTGGATATACCTGGGGTTTATAGTGGCAGCCGACAGCTTTGAACCTGGGCCTCGCCCAGGTAATCCCGACGAGTTACTGATTTCCCTAACCTAAGAAAAAAAACAACCCAATATGCATGATTTAATCTCAACCATTCACGTGAATACCCCTTTGTATAAAATATGAGCATCTCCTTTTGCATGAATGGTCATGATCTGACGATCAAAGATGCATGATTTAATGTCAATCATTCATGTGAGTACCCTTTTTCATATGATACAATCATCTCATTTTTACGAATGGTCACGATTTAATGATCAAATATGCACAATTTAATCACATTCATTCACAATAATACCCTTTTGTATAAGGTACGATTATCTAGTTTTGTGTTAATGGCCATGATATATTAATCAAAGATGCACAATTTAATCTGAGTCGTCCGTGTGATTGCTCCTTTGTATAAGGGATGGCCATCTCCTTTTGCATGAATGGTCATGATATATTGATCAAAGATGCATGATTTAATCCTGTATGTTTGGGAAAATTCCCTTTGTATAAGGTATGATCATCTCCTTTTGTGCAAACAGTCATGATCTAACAATCAAATCTACATGATTAAATATGGGACATCCAAAACCTATAATGACCCCTCTCTATCCTACGTGGCTTCCACCCATGCGATTAACCCCTTCTGTTTTTTCCACCTATGTACTAATTCCATGTGGTTGGTCCATGCCACACTCACTTGTCCTCGTGTCACCTCCATGGAATTCCTCTATCCATGTGGTACTAGTGGGCCCACATCAAGATTTCCTTAATTTTTCAAATTTTACATAAACACTTAAATTTCTAACTTTTATGAACATGTGGCTAAATTATATTTATATTTGGTATAATTCTATTAGCAAGTGTCTACACGAATTTTCACACCTGGCCTTTCCAAATCTAGTTTTTTTTGTGAACTGATAGGATGGGTAAACCTTGGCACTGGTTCATTTCCCAAAAAAATATTAGACCCTAATTATTTCAATTATGAGTTTTTTTATCACTAACTTTCATTCTAGTTCTAATAACAACATATGGTCTTCAATACCATGAGTTTGTCACATGGGTATTTTGTCAAACAGTTTGCTTGTAAACTATAATTTCCCCTAAATTTCACAGAACCAATTGAAACTCCATCTTTTATGTAGTCACCCTCTTATATATGACCCAACCATTCAGGTAGTGATCCATGTTTTAATTACACCACTGAATTGACATGAGAAGACTTCAACATAAATTTTCCCCAAATATTTTCTCTCATACATTTTGTCAAAGACTTCGTGTGCAACCTATAATTCTACATGTAGAATTCAAATGTGTCCCATGCAGTCCCATTTCTACAACCATGATCTACAATAACACATACCATTGTCCCTCAATAAACTGTTGATACCATGGGGTACCCTATTCTGTGTATAAATTTTTCTCTTGCTTAAAATTATAAATTTTACTTTCAAATGGCTTACTATAAAACATATTTTTAATAGTAGAAGTGAAACATATATGCAATATAATTTCTTTAAACTAAAATTATATATTCTAATTGTGTAATAATTTCTAACATGAATGAATCAAACTGTGCTCAGACAATCCATAGACATAATCATTTTATTTACATGAATTGGACAAACACATAACATAAATATAGTCCATGGAATTTAATCACATTTGACACTTATTGTATGAATGTCCTCCAACCTATTGCAAGAGAAGGAAATTCATCCCAACCATAGGAACATTGTCAAGCCATCCCTTTCTTAGATAGATGTCACCCCCGAGATGGGGCTACCAGTCCATAAGCAACGAAGTTTTCATTTTGGTCTTCAACGCAGTCATACCCAAGTCGAAGGTGTTAAATAATCCCAATGGAATCCACACACTACCCAAAGGTGAAAAAAACACCTCCATGGATGTTTCCACACCTACACTCATTCCCCATCAACTTTAAACAACACAAGGGATTGAAATCCCTTCTCTGCGTCTGTCACGTACCCCAATTCAATAAAATTTTATGATTAAGAAGACATTATACTTTATTTTTATTGTAAAGTTTGAGACTATTGACCATGTGGGGTCAAGGATGAATGTAATTAATTATGCTGAATATTTTATTATTTAATAAATAAAAGATGAGACAAATAGCCTAAGGAGGCTGTTGAATGAGTGTCTACTGGCCCACTAGGTGGAATAGACTGGGGTGAGAGAAAACTGACACATGGCAGCATGCTCAACCACTTCTAGCTGTTGCATGGGGAAACTTCCCTAATTTTGTGGTCATGTTCCCCAAAGAAAGTGGAATAGAGCAGGTGGCTCATTAATTGAAAAACTAACCAAAAATACCTAGGCATGCATATAGCATTACAATAACCTAGGCATGCATATGAGAAAGATGCACAAGAGATTCGATGAGGGGAAAGGCAGAAGTGGATTGAGTGATTAAGATTGTTTTAAGAACTACTGCAACTTGTTAGTTGAGTTCTTTCCTACCGAGGATAGAAAGTACTGCTGCTAAGTACTTTTGTTGAGTTGCAGGGGTATTTAATCCCATTTCCTCACACAGTGCTTTCATTCTGGTGGTTCAGTGGACAGGCTCAGGGGTCCTAAGACAAGAATTTAAGCTATCTTCAGGAAAAGGTTGGATGAAACGGGCTCCTTAGGTTGTTTGTCTCATCTACAAGTTATCAGGTTCCATTGTGTTATCTTATTTACCTTATGCAAGAAAATTACTGTAATGAAAGTAGTCATGATTAGTTTTACTAGTATTTCTTAGACACTTGCAGTTGTAAATAGATTGTTTAAGTCTACATTTTTATTCAGGAAATTACCTGTATTTGTTTAACAGAATAAATGAACCTAGAATTAGAAATGGTGGAATGATGAATAAAATTTCTTTTTGTATTTTTCCACTCATCGTGAGATGAAGTACTCCAGTACAGAAAGTTGTTAGAGGTAAATATGAATGATTATACATGAATCAGATGATTTGAATCTGCTCTAACATTAGAAGCTTTTACTGATTATTTTAGCTAGGTTTCATAATAATCCTTTTGTTTCTAGAACTCTTTCATTTATTCAAAACCTCTAGGAATATTACAGAGGGACTATCACTGTAAGATTAGGTCACATAGATAACAATCTGTTCGAAGTATAAGAACTATAATAAATACTAAATGCAATGTAATTATTTACACTTAGTAAATAAATAAACCAATCATAATTTTAATACTGTAAAACCTAAAACATAACAATGTTACTCTTTTACACTATGGAAAATAATGCTCTGGTAACCTCAAACTGTTATGTTAAACATCCAGCATGGCAAGTTCTTAATGCATAGATAAATGCTGAAATGGTTAAAAATTATAATACTTATTATAAGTATATAAAATAAGTATTTATTAAACCTAGTTGTATTATGCATTATAACTCTGATAATACTAATATATGTTTGCAAACTGTTCTAATAAAACCCTAGCTTTGCATTTAAACCTTCTTATCAAATTACAGAACCTAGTTAAGAATAAAAGAAGATTCCATAGCTAGTAAATATTTTAAAAGGAAGAATTTTACTTTTCTAAATGTTATTTTTACCAAAAAAATCAAATAATAACCTAATATCAAAAACTATTTTTTTTTTAAACCAAAGGTTTATCATCTACAGTACCGCTTCTCCCAATAGCATTACAATAACCAAAAGCATCACACGGTCTTTTCATTCCGCAACCATAGTTTAACTTTAATTTCCAAAACTATTTGATAAACACAAGACCCTTGGATAATCACAATTTTAATACACTGCACATTCGAATCATTAAGGAAGAAACCATTGCTAAACATAGATTTATACAAGAGTTGTAAGCTCTACTTTTTAGCAAACAATATTTTATAAACAGAGTTCCCATCTTAAACCAAAATGCAATAACATATTCATATCCATGAAAGAGCCATAGTGGCCAAGCTATCTGGGCCGAGTAGGCTTCCAAACAAGTAATTACAGTAATATTACCCTATCATCATACTACATGAGCCGTAGCTATTTTGCAAAACCCCAAGGGGTATAAACAAAAATGGTTTACGACCTCCATTACTAACCCAAAACAAAACAACAAGTTTTGCCTTAAGCATTCTAAACACCGTAGAATAGTCCTCGAGCACCTTTGAAAACATTGCAAACAAAATCAACGAAGGGTACCCAGGGATGGGATCGAGGTTTACCAATACTGTCTTGCTCGTCTTTCAGCCTCCAAGAATTCGACTTCAAACTACGACTATGTACCTTCGCCCGTTTCCAAACATACAAAAAAATTTCGATTTGTTAATATTTTAGCTAGTGTAGTTAATGATAAGTAAAATAATTATAAGTGCATGGAGGATTTTCATTTTGACTTACCAAATTGGAACGTTGATCTCTAGAGAAAAGTAATGGAAAAGAAACCAAGTTTTGAACCTGATAACGCCACAGCCAGGGAAAAGAGTTATTTTTACTGCACAGATCTGAAGAATCCACGGCCGAGGTCAAGAAAACAAGAGCAATGAAAGGAGCAAAGTTTTATCTGTTAACACCACGACCAAGAGGAGGGTTATAACTATTGCACAGACCCTAGAAGGTCGAGGGCCTATTGGCTTGTTCTTTCTCTCCAAACAAACAACGGTTGAAAAATAAAAATGCATTAAGAGCAATGCATATGTAAACCCTAGGGGTTCAATGCCCAAAACCTTCGACTAGTGAGAAACCACCACGTGGATTCCACTAACCACGACATTCTTTATGCGTTGGTATAGTTTTGGAACCAACATATTAACCCTACCACATGTGTAATAACAACAATTTATGTTGTTAAAACTTTAAACAATGTTATATATGCTCGGTGGTGATGTAACTAGGATATAGTTTATATGCCATTACATTTGTGTAATATTAAACATCACTTTGGATGCATGTTAGAGTTTTAACTAGGTTATATCATCATTTTATACATTGGTAAGTTTATATGATAAACATTTTCATATATGCTTAGGTTGGTATATATGGGATGCATCGAATACATATATGCCTAGGTCAATATATATAATATGCATTCCTATGTTAGTGTATACGTTATGCATAGAATTTATATGCCTAGGTTAGCTTGTGTAGTTTTGCAATGAGTTTCTAAAGCAAAAATTAATAATGATAATGTTAAGAATTAGGAAGTTCTAGGTTTTAGCATAATTATTTTCCATAGTTATAAATCTTATGGAAAGTAATAGGGTTTCCAGTACCTTCAAAAACTAAGAGCACATTGATAATTTCATCCCATCAAACTTATAACATAATTGTTAAAATAGATAAGCACAATATCAACTCCAATCTGTTGTCTAGATAGAATAGTCTTGGTTATAGGACTGGGAGTTTCTTACACTTCAAATTTATAGACAAAAAATAAAGTTAAGGTCTTTCCTTTCCTAACTTACTCATTTTAGTCTTCCGAACTTTAAATTTATACCTCATAACGTGGAAGTAAATTTTTACCTGTAAAGACCTGTACAAGCATCGAATATGTGTTAGCTTTGAGAAAGCTAAGTAAGCCTCGGGCTAACCTCAAGCCCCCTTCAATAAGAAAAGAAAACAACCATCAGAATCACACACCTTATTACAAACAAATCAATGATCTGAAGTAAATAAATTGAAACTCTTTAACTTTTGACAAACTTTTATTCAAGACCGAAAATCATTAAATTTAAATAAAGGTAGTAACGTGTGACTAACTAATAAGTGAGTATAATTCTGTAGTTTTTAGTTTCAGTTAACAAAAGAGAAATTAACTCCTAGTTTTCTCTTAATGACCTGTCTTGTAATCAACCTACCAATTAAACTAAAATTAGTTATTAAACTAGCATTTTAGACCATGACTTAACAGTAAAATTCATATAGAATTTTTTTTAAATTTTTGTGAATTTTGAGGTGTTACAGCGTCACAGTCCCTCAAGCTGTCTCCACCCCATTCCAGTTCTCTAGCACATGCTGGCCAAGAAGCCTCAATTTCAATATTGTAGGTAATCCAACTACATTATAAGTCTCTATAGCATGACACCAATCCCAAGTGCACTAGTTTATTAGGGTTCTTCCTTAGGTGGTGAAGTAGACACATTGGCTAACTATATTTCTTCCTCAACAACAAGATGCATCCATCTCCATGCTATAACAAGTTAATTAATGAGTGAATAGAAAGTACCTTCAGTGTGAATTCCTAATAAGATATATGCATGGTAATGCTTGAAAAGTGGTGCTAGTCCTCTATTTTTGACCTCATTTGCATGAACTATATCACCATTTTTACCTTATTATGTTGTCCAATACTATCCATATGCTTATCCTTTGCACTCTAATGTTTCCCTTACAAACATTTTGAGGTATAATTTACTATTTTGTTTATTTTTATTTTTTAATGAATCATAATGTAGAGTTTTTAAGGTACTTGTTGATGAAAAAACATTCCAGTTAAGATTCTGGCACTGCAGACTTTCGATACGCGTTGAAGAAACTTATGGTACCAGTTCCAGTACAAATCCATGGTTAACATACTTGCACATCCCCTTTTTTTAATTCTGACACTTGGATATTGTTACTGGACCTCCCAACATGGATCTGGATCACTCAGACCTCACCCAACTCATGCATGTGAGTTTTGATCACGTGGTCAAATATTTCCTATTTTTTTGCAATAGTTTCCAAACAATAAAATTATGCCTCAATTTTCAAGTAGATGAAGGCAAATCTCAAAAATAAAAAACATGGGGTTTTTTGAGCACGTAACAAATTGAGTGATATGTAGGAATTTTTCCAAATTTTTGAATGGTTTGGGAGATATAAGGGGTCCTTCAAGGCTAATATGCAAAAAATGATGAAAATCCATATTTTTAGGAAACGTAATTTATTTGTTTTGAAGCTAGAAGAACAACTTGGATAGGTTTTTTGAGGTTGTTTTAGACCTCTCATGTATAAATAGGGGTGGCGGATAGCATATGGGGACAATCACTATCATTCATGAGGTTTGTATTAGAGAGAAACTTATTGTACTAGAGAGTTGGTCGGTGTCTTTTGTAACCATGATTTCAATGGAATGAAGAGTTGATTATGTATTGGTTTATTGTGCACCTTATCCACTTAATCTGATCATACTTAGGTAGTGTTATCTATATTGGGAAGGGACCCTCAACCTGGGTAATGGTATGCCTCTTTCCACTTGTTAACTAGATAATAGAATTTCATTTAATTCACGTGTCTTAATTGTTATTTACATTCCATTTTAATTATGCTTTGATTGTGTTCTCATGATTGGATTGTTAATTTAACTTAGATTCATTGTACTTCAATTGCATATGGCATTACTTTAATCATTTTATTCATACAATTAATGATCATTCCATTCATGGTGTTATGGCTTTGTTTTGAAACCATATGTCTTTATTATATCATATACTAGTTCACTATATAATCAATTGCAGCGTTCATACTTTTCCATCACTTACAAAAAAAATTATTGCATCACAATTCTATCCACAAGAACTCTATCATACATATATTACAAAACATCATTTTCCTTCACATTGCACCCAAATCTCATCACTTTTAAACCTCTTCAATTCACCTTTTAACTCATTCAATTTTCCCTCCATTTAATTTTGATACAGTCTTGTTGTGTATATAAATTCTCATGGGGTTTTAGATCGATCTCATTAAACCTCTATTTTTATCATTAATTGTTTCCACAAATCGCTCTAATCCACCTATTCTTCAACACTAACAATCAAAGGTTATACACAATCAAGATAGATAATTCCTTTCCCTTTATTCACTGATTACCTTTTTGCATTAGATAATTGCATTCTAATTGGTAACCTTCATATGTTTGATCAATTGTAGAGACCATTTTCTCACATTCATTCTTATCTCATATCTCTGGATCAATTAAGACATTGCTTAAAAAATTATATTTGAGTAATCGGTCCTTTCCTATAAACCACTCTCCATCACCTTTCTTCTTTCCATTTATTTTATATTTAAAGCTTAGTTGGTTTCAAAAGGTATTATATTTTACACACAAGTAGTTTAGAGTAGGAAATAAATAAATAAAATTCCTTCATTTATTCTTCTAACTGCCCATTATGTTTACTATTGATTGATTATAGCAAATGTTTTTAATGTATGCATTTGAAGAACAATGTATGACTTTAAAGCTTGATTTCCACTTTATGCATTTTAGTTTAGTTATATTAATTTCATCTTGTTATCATTTCGATTTCATTTAATTTGGTGAGTGCTCTATCTTGCATTTTGAATTCCACTTTTCAGTTTAGTATTTCGTTGCAAGTTCAGATAGTTTTAGTCACTATAGTAATGAGTTGTTGAAGTTTGAAATCTCATTTTCTATGTAAGTACAATTACATAAATATTATGAAGTAATGAAAGCTTGTAACATAGATTATGACAATATTAATAGTTATTGTGATCGAATGACAAGCATAATCGTATGGTGTTAGTTTAATTTACCATTTGATACCATTTAAATTGAGCTTGTTGATTTCCAATCGCTTCATTTATTGCATTAAGGTGTTAGTATTTTTGTCGGCGTTAATTATTATATTAGGATAGATTGGTTTCTAATCTTGCATTTCCTATGCTTGCACCTCCAACTTTATGAACTCTCGGTCGATAATTTAGTGTTGATTATTTAAAACATAATTTAGCCAAACAAGTGACTTCCCTAGAAGTATCGACTTTCCCATTTTTAATCTCACTTAGGATATCTAATATGAAATTAATTGAAGTGACACACCAAAGTGAAGGAACATTGGTTAAAAATATAAGTGAATGTTTCATTGATGGAGTTATCACAGGAGTTCATGTTTGAGATGAGATACACAACCTATGGATAGATTATGAGCTCGACGATCCAGGCCAAATAATGCAACCCATCTTCAGGAGGAGATAGTTAAGAACCTCAATTGCTGATAAACATGCTATGACTAGTAGATAATGGTCATTTTTATGTTTTGATTCAATGAGCGCATGCCACCTAATAAGGGTGTGTCATCTTTTCTTTTGAGGTCTATTTTATCTAAATTAATAAAAAATTAAAATGTTTATGGGCTAAATATTTGAAAAAGCTTTCCATATATATATATATAAGGATTTTAATTGTCTATGCAATGTAAAATACCCTAATAAAAATGAATGTTAAGGTCATTATATAATTTTATCACCCCTTATACCCTCTCAGTTTCCCCACTTGTGGAATCATAGACCCTCATCTCATTTTTTGTTCCTATTCACTTGCAATTGTTAGTGTTTTTTATATTAAAATCATATACATCATTTACAATATCCATGGTCCTTTGGACCATATAAGTCTGGAATATAGCCTTTGCATAATTACATCATATTTACTTATTGGGGATAAAAAATGGGGTTTTATATTTATGGTATAATGTTAAGTTTTCCAAAAGAACAAAGAAGAGGAAATCAAGACTCCAGGTCTTCTAGAATCATTATCTATTTGAAATCAACACCAAGAGTAGGTTTCAATGGATTTTGTCACAAGTCTACAAAAGTCTAAACGAAAGAATGTCATCATGGTGGTGGTGAACCAAATCATAAAGTTCTCTTACTATCCTCAATTTTATGGACAAATTGATATTGTTATTAAATGTCTCAAAATTTATATTAGTTTCTTTGTGTCTAATAAAGAGACACAATTGGTCAAGTGGTTATCCTTAATAGAATGGTTGTACAAACTTCCTTCCGTAACTTAGCAAAAATGTCCCCATTTATGGAAATCTGAGTGTCATTCTCCATCCATTATGTCACCTTTGAGAGGAAAATATAAGGTTCAAGTAGTGGAAGATCACATAAATAACTAACCATAGGTTCTAAAACTATTGAACAACAACTTAGTAAACAAAATAGAATGAAACAACAAGCAAATCAACATCATGGTGAAAGGAACTTAAAAGTGGGGGATTAGGTATTTATGAGGTTGAAACCATACAAACACATGTCCCTTAATAACCAAAAGAAAGCGATCAAATTAGCACCTAAGGACTATGGTACTTATAATGTATTATAGAAAATTGGTTAGTATGGATTACAAATCGGACTTGCCTCCAAATTTACGTGTACATTCAGTCTCATGTTTCTTTCTTAAAGAATGAAATAAATGACAAGATCCTAGTTCAAACTATTTTTGTTAGACTTTGATGAAGAGGATAAAATCAAGTAGGAACGTCCTAAAACAGACATTGAAACATGAATCAAGCAACTATGGAACTGAACAATTACTAAGTACCTCGTTAAGGGGGGGGGGACTTTTCAATAGAATGTGTGACATGGTAAAATGAATTCTTCATAAAGAAGCATCTACAACTAATTAATTATTGATGGAAACACTTGTTTCAAGGTTGGAGCATGTTAAGCCCTAGGTCTTGAGACATATTTCTATTTTTATATTATTATTGTCATTATTAATCAAATAGGCATTCGAATTGTAATTGTAACTCATCATTTCCTATATATACCATGGATATACCATTGTATAAATCATCTCAAATTGTGCATTTAATATATTGTCAAAGGAGGTTTCTCGTCAAGGAGGCTTACTATCCATTGGATGTTTATCATTATCAAGGTGTGGAGTCACTTATTTTTCCTATTTTTATGTTATTTTAAGTATTAGAATCATAACAGAAGGTTTATAAGAACAACCAACAATGGCTCAATAAATTGAAGCCATACAAGTCTAGAACAAAATATTCATATCTTCAGCAATAAGAAAGAAAATTAAATAATGTAGAATATCTTTCTCCCAAAATTAATACTCAACATTGACAAATAGTCCAAGCATCAACCAGAAAGTTAAAAGATTGGAATTTCAAGTTGTTTTAGTTGAAGCAAAAATGACTATGAGAACTCGAACTATATCTCCCCATACTTCAAACCATTTAAAACAGAATGCATCAAAATCTTAATTGATAAATTACAAAGACATCATAAGAATACATGCAAACACACTCTTCTTAATATGGAAATCACTTATTGAAGAAAGAATCTTACATCTAGCCCTTACATGGCAAAGAAATAGTGAATGGTGAAATATAACTGTAAGCGATACACAAAAATAGTGAATGGTGCAATATAATTGTAAACAATGCACAATAGTCATATCAAAAGTACAAATCCATTATTCTTACGTACAAGATCATTTTACTAACTTGGTAATTATTTCAACCTAATGCTATATTTAAACAAAAAAACTAACTATAATATCATATCCATGAGCATATATTCAAATTAGTCAAGGATTGATACAATTTTTGTTTGCATATATGAATCAAGGGATTGATTAGAACTCAAAGCATGTTGTTTTAGTTAAACAAACAAAATGCTTATATCAAGCATGAAGACTTCACTTAGTGAACCTGTCACATAGCACATGCGATCATGGGATATTAAAGAATACCCTTAATTTCTAGAGATATTGACCCAAACTTTTTTTGTTGAAACCCGCTCCCAATACTTAAAACCTCCTCCCCACCCATTTTTATACCTCAATCCTTATAAACCACCCTACCCACCCCCACCTTAAACCCCTCATCCCCCCCAATAACTGCAATATATTGGTTCAATTTTTGATAATTTTAAAACCCACAATATGAACTAACATCATAGGATATTGGTCAACAAGTGAAGCCCCCTTGATATCAAGCAAGCAACAAAATATGGGAAAGCCAACACATGAAATCCATGCTTGGAGTCTGGACCACAATATTATGCAAATGCATATAGGAATATCCAAGCCAAAGGGATCATTCACACCACAAAATCAAATTTCAACATCCAAACACATTCACATAAATCCACCAAGAATTCATCCAATTGAGCGAAGTTGTTGCTTGGCGATGGGGTTGGATTTAAAGATTATAGGAAAATTAACAAGATTGTATACAAGGCATATATCCAAACTGTCATATGTATTTCCATTTTTTTACCAACAACAATTATTTGTATCAATCATATAACAAATGCAAGAATACCACTCAAAATTTCTAGCAATATATCTTCTCTTGACAAAGCTAGAGATATTATAGCCAGGATCAAAACATGAGTGCACTTTGACCCATGCTAACCAACACAAGGAATCTTCATTGTTGGTTAAGTCCAAGGAATGATTGTTTCTTTAACTACAACATGGTCAAGCTTAGAACCAAATATATAAATAATTCATGTAAGTCATTTGCATGCTAGATTCATCCATAAGGTTTACAACACTAGGTGATAATGGCTCAAGAAATCAAACCCATATAATTTTACCACATGAACTTCAATCTCACCAACAAGCAATCATATAAAAAAATGAAGGAAATCTAGTCCAAGATAAGTCCTTGAGGAAATAAAAAGCAACAATTTGTATTTATTTTATAACCCTAAGATCAAAGGAAAATATCAAATTCTATTATACACAAGTTAAGCACCAATAAACAAATAATATCACTACTAGTCATGGTTAGGTAATGGACTAACCAAGAATGGAATCCAAAATCAGGTCTCAAAAATAATCTTTCAAGCTAGCAAGTCTAGAAAACAAGGATCCCCAAAACAAATAATAGACCCACATAGATTCAATCCCTAAAAAGGGTGAGAACTATTTGTCTAGAAATAAAAAATAAAAAATGGAGAAAGGACAACCACTAGAAATGGTTATAACACCAATGCTTACCTAGAATATGTATTCAAAAACCCATTTCTCTAGCTTTAAACCAACAATGAATATATTTTAACCCAATTAAAGAGACAAGCACATGTGCTCACCAATAAGCTATAATTTGTTTTTGTCAAAATTCCCACCTTGGGGATTGGAATTGAGCTCAATTAGCATTCTTAAAATGCATACATATAAAAAAACTAGAGAGTTATCACAAATACTTGCTTGCAAGGTATCAATCCAAGGAAACCATTATAGTGATTAGGTTCATGGAACCAAAGTGGAAAGCAAGATAGATTTGTTAAAGGATCTTGAAAGGCATATGTGCATGTCAAAATCCCAAGCATAACAACTTGCCACTTAATTTACAACATGAGCACAAAATCAACAATATAAGCTTGCATTGCAAACCAAATTATAAGCACAACAATGAACAAATCAAACCACAACAACCAACATCAAATTGCATAAAACCAACATCTATCAATTTATTGGTATAACCATTAATCATATATTTTGTTCAAACAAACACAGATAGCAAAGATACACAAATCTAGCAAATATTTATTTTATCCTATAAAATAAATTGAGCAAGATCACCTTTTTTTTAAGCTTGGCATCATAACCTTTGTAAAACAATGGGATGTTGTAGACACTTTTATTTTACGAGAAACATTTGAATTTAAACATCCTATATATAAACATTTTGTGTCCATTAGAATTCACTAACTATTGTCTACCAATGTTGTTCAATGATACCCAACAACAATGATCAACAAAGGTATTTTTTCTTTCAAAGGAAGATCTAGAAAGAAACAAATTCTAGATTGACGAGCGATCACAAAACCAACTTATCAGGGTCACAATGAGGGATTTATCTCAATCAACATTTCAATTAATCTAGGACAAAGAGATTGATGAGAGGAGTTTATACTTTTTCAAGAAATATAATTATTTCATATATTATGCAATTAAAATACTATTTGATATTGTAAAATGAAACCAGACTTTGGATGTCCAAAAAAGAAGGAAAATACAACTATAAACATGATAACAAAGGAAACATGCAATGACAACCATTTTTTCCTTTTGAAACATTTGAATTTGAAGGAATACCTCAATTCCAAATCATGGAATTTAAATGAAGTCCTTGGATATTGCAAGGTCCATTACATAAACACATTGTAAGAAAAGGTTCTTCAGTGATTAATATTCTCAAGTACACTAGTCTAACATAATATTTCATTAGGAATAAACAAGTGGGACATTAGAAACTATGTGCATTGGCTAGTTGGGTGGGTAAATGATATTTTCACATGGAATGTTTTCAATGTAGGTTCATTAAAATTACTTTCCCCATTTCGTTTTTCATCTCCCGTTCCAATTCCTAGGCCCGTGATTGTAATGAAATGCACCTGAGATTCTCTAATCATGGATCAAAAAAGGATATGTAATTCAATTGGGAGAGATTGGGTTATTAACACTTGAACATTAAGAAATAGTCCAAGCAAAAGTCGTATTGTTAATAGAATCAAAGATGAAGGATTTTTTTAAAAGAAAAAGTGAAAACCACCATGAACACTAGAAACGAAAGTCTCCATCCCTCAAATCATGTAGAATAATAAACATAAAAATACCTAATGATAGGTTTTTAGAGGCCACATAAGAAAGCATGCAAACATTCCCTCGCAAATATGTAAAGCATTAGAACATAGAATTTAGTTTAGTGATTTTCAATAGAGAAGTGTTTCTTGGCACACTAAAATACTAAACAAATAGTAAACATCCTTATACCAAGTATATAACCATTTTTTATGTATACAAGCTCCTATAAACAAGAGCTAAAGAAATATCTCAAAGAAATTCTATTTAAAAATAAACAAGCCATAATACCATACCTAAATACTAATATCTAGAAATGTATATTCTATCAACGTAAATAAATCTCTTAAACTCAATCTTGAAGTGTGTGCTCACTTAAGGCCATGATGCATGCATATATAGAAGGAATTTGTTTGTTGGTTAAAATAGGAGAATAATAGTTTGACCAACTAAAGCACAAGCAAGCCAAGAACCGTATTGACACGTAGTATCCATTTCCATCATGGCTCCTTTAACAAGTCTTTAAGGACAACTAAAAACCACTTAAGGAATGGAAACCAAGATTGAAAGTTAAATTTCATTGTCACAATATTGAGAGATCATTTTGTGTGTGGGTGTGGGGGTAGTTGGAAACCATTACTAGTAGCTAAAACATATGCCTTCATGGTTCAAAACATTCAAAATATAATTCTATAACATGTATCGAGGGACTTCAAATCCATCACAAAAATCATGAAACACACTCTTCAAAGCATGTAATCACTCAAATAAAGTATGTTGCACCTAGTACGTATAGGTAGAGTAATAGTGAACCACACAACTTCTTGTAAATAGATGGACAACAATCCTATGTCATGTACAAAGACATTTTTTTTTGCGCATTCTATTTTGTGCATAGGCCCCTATAACACAAACTAAAGAAAAAAAATTGAAACCAATACCAGATAAATAACAACAAACCACAATACCATATTTACAAGATTATGTTCCACTGGACTAACATTCAAGTCTGCATTAAAACTTGGACCATGCTCGCTATTTACATGTAAACACAGTGCTTATGTATACCAACCAACAAAAGATGACTCAAATTTATCACCCCAAATCCATGCTTAAATGATAATATCATGAAAACATATATGCACATTTTGGTGGGGGAAATAACATGCATTCGGAAAACATCAAATGCAAACTTGATCCAAATGCATTAATAGGAATCCACCGAGCTTACATCCAAGTTAATAAATACAAAACAAGTTTGCACTTGGAACTAAACAAATTTTCATGATTGTATTCTCAAGAGAGGACCAAACATATATTTATTTCCATTATATTTTATACCAACATAGATCAATCTTAACTTTGTCTCTATCAAGCATCGAGAACGATCAAATACCTTGAGGTTCGAAACCCCTTTTAGAATTCTAAACTTGAGGAATGTTTTGCACCTAAATGGATTTGATCCCTCTTAGTGCTTGATAGTGCTACAGTTAAAATGGATCTATGTTGGTTCCAATTGTAGCGGTTGCATCAAAGCAATGTTTCTAAAAACCAACATTACCACATTGAAATAATCTCATCCAAAAAACAAAACAAAAATACATGATTAAAATGATGAATTTTAATAAAATAATTATCATGTTTAGTAATAATACATGTGAAAGGATGAAATGAAATTTAATGATGAATTACATATATGTTACATAGTGATCAATCTCAATATGTATTCTTTTTATTCTTCTTTTCTTTAAGCCACTCCCACCTCCTTTACCGTCTCCTCATATCAATTGTATCTAAAAGGAGGATGGGTTTGAACACCATTTGTCCTTAATTTGAGATATTGTTGTAAATGTGAGAACATGTCTCTCTTTATTTCCAATAGTTATTGTTTTTTCGCTAATGTTAATCCTTTTGAATTATGGATTGGCAAACCCCAAGCAAGTTTTAATAGAAATTTTCATTGTCTGCATCATTGTAACATTTTATTTTATTGAATTTGACAATAAAATACATGCATATTTAACTAAATTATAATATACAAAATGTAATATCACATAAATTAATGCATCTTAACAATACTATTAGATCATATTGCATTTCCCAATGCACATATTTCAAATTAGATGGATGTTAGATCATAATGAAAATGTATTCCATCTAAATACATAAATTAATAGATCATGTATGTACCTCACCATAAGAAATGCATTTTAACAATAATAAGAAAGAAAATTCTCGAAATCAAAATGATGCAACAAATTTCAATTATTAAATTCCCACATTAAAATATTATATTCTGATATATAGTCAAATTAGGGTTTTGACTATTTAACTATGGTGATTCTATCTACTTGGATTGAATTATATCATACAAAACGGCCAGAACAAATGGATCAACCACATGATTTTTTACTCAAACGATGAACTAATGAATATATGATAGATTATATTCTATTCAGATAACTATCGTGATTATTTCTACCCAAATAAATGTGGTGATTGAATTAGATAGGGTTTTGACTAGTTAACTAAATATATCATACACAACTTAATATCACTTAAATCAATGCATCTTAACAACACTATTATATCATATTGCATTTCCCAATGCGCATATTTCAAATTAGAGGGATGTTAGATCATAAGGAAAATCTCCATCTAAATACATAGATCAATATATCGTAAATATCCCTCAGTGTAATTGAAAAAAATTATGGTTTCTTGACCATTTATCAATGGTGAGTCTATTTACTCGAATAACTATGGAAACTGAATCAGAATAGACTTTCAACTATTTAACTGTTTGATATCATAGAAAATGTCCATAAATGAATAACATCATACAAAATTGCCAGAATGAATGACTTGATGATATGCCAAAATATTGGATTCAAGCTTATGAGTAGTATTGCTTATGTTAATTAGATCACGGTTTGAATTGTTTAACGGTGGTGATTCTATCTACAATTGTAGGTAGCTCTATAGATTGTTTCTAAATTTATACAGGGTGAAGATACTCAACCACATTTACTTCAAGTAAAATATTTAATGTATGACTATTGAATTACCACATTATAATATTAGACACCAATATATTGTCAAAATAGTAATTGAATTATATTAGGGTTTCAACAATTTAATTGTAGTGATTATATCTACTTAGTGACTATGGTAACTGAATTAGATTAAGGTTTTGACTATTTAATTGTGGTGACTCTATCTAATTAGATAACTATTGTAGTGGAATCTAGGAGTAGGGTTTTGACTATTTTATTGTGGTAATTTATCTACTTGGATAACTACAATGATTGAACTAGACTAGGGTTTTGACTATTTAACTAAATGGTGTCATAAAAAATGTAATATCACTAAAGTCAATGCATATTAACAATACTATTAAATCATATTGCATTTCCTAATGCACAAAGTTCAAATTGGAGATATGTTAGATCATAACACAAATACCCATCTAAATACAAAAACCAATAGATCATAATGTCCCTTAGTGTAAGCAATGCATCTTAACAACACTAAAAAAGAACATACATGAAATCAAAGCAATGAAAGAATGATATGATACAAAATATAATATCATTGAAATCGATGCGCTTAATAATGCCATTAGATCATATTGCATTTCTGAATGCATAGATTTTAAATTAGAGGGATATTAGATCATAATGCAAATCTCCATATAAAGACATATCTTAATAGATCATAGATTCCAGTGAATGTAAGAAATGCATATATATTTCCTTTACCTAATTGTACCTAGTAATTTACCCAATTATTAATTAATTTGCAATTATTACAAAACTATTGTTCTATTATAAACTTAACAATACATAATCCAATATACATTCCATTATAATCACCATGTGAACTATCCCAATTTGAATTTTTGGTGTAAATGATAACACATAAATCCTACAAATATGCAAAAGTTACATTAACTAATTAATTATGAAGCAAAATAGTTATTTATCCAAAACTTATTACAAAACTATTGTTCTATTATAAACTTAACAATACATAATCCAATATATATTCCATTATAATCACCATGTGAACTATCCCAATTTGAATTTTTGGTGTAAATGATAACACATAAATCCTACAAATATGCAAAAGTTACATTAACTAATTAATTATGAAGCAAAATAGTTATTTATCCAAAACTAATATCTAACTCATTGTTATATTATTAACTTAAGAATATATAATCCAATATATTTTTCATTATAATTGTCCAAGGGCCAAGTATTCCAATTTGGAATCGTGTTGTAAATGATAACACATAAATCCTAAAAATAGGCAAAAGTTACATTCATTGATTAATTATAAAGTAAAATAGTTGCAATTACCCAATTATTGATTAATTTGATATTATTATAAAACTAATATCTTTCTCCTTGTTCTGTTATTAATTCAACAATATATAATCCAGTATATTTTCTAGACACCAACTATTCCATTTTGGAATCATGTTGTAAATGATAACACATAAATCCTACAAATTGACAAAAGTTGCATTAATTAATTGATTATGAAGTAAAATAGTTATTTACCCAAAACTAATATCTAATTCATTGTTCTACTTTTAACCTAACAATATATAATCCAATGTATATTCCATTATAATCATCCAAGCACTAATTCCAATTTGGAATTGTGTTGTAAATGATATCACATAAATCCTACAAATAGGAAAAACTTGCATTCACTAATTAATTATAAAGTAAAAGACTTGTAATTTACTCAATTATCTATTAATTTCTAATTATTACAAAACTAAATGGATTTTGAAATTGAAAATTCGATATATATTTATATAACGTGTTTTACAATGTAGAAAATTCAAACTTGGAGACGACATGTATTTGGTTTTATAAAAAAATTATATATTTATTTTTTTGTAACTGATATGTGCCACATAATCATTACAGACATGACACATCTCACCTACCTAGGTTGTAGAAGATGCCTCTTAGTGCATTGACACTAATTCATGTAAGGCATATCACACAAGAAACTTAAGGAAATTGAAAATTTCTAGCACTCTAAACTAGAGCTTCTCTAGTGACGCTTGAAGCACTAGTAGCCCACTTTAGGCCATGCTAAATGTCAAGACACAAGGAACCTTCATTAATAGTCAAGGTAAGTTAATAATGGTTTCCCTAACTGCAACATAACCAACCATAGCACCAAATTGACACATTGTGTGTACAAGCCATTTCCATGAAATATTCATTCATAGTCTGTTAAGGGCATTTGACAAAGATGCAAGGCATCAAAGTTCATTTCCCAACCAATAAGAAAATGCACAATAGAGCACAATACCCCAAGCTCTACATTTATCCATGATATGACACTATGCATGCATTAAAGGTTAGGTATGGAAAACATGATTGCATAGAAAACCAAACAAACTAATGAGATTATATCCCAAACAAAGATCCAAATTTTGATATGTACTTTCAATTTTCCGCCAAAGTTAATACTTCATGCCAAACACATCATACAAACAATCATGTCACTCAATCTATCATGAATCATATCTTCTACCAACATAGGTAAAGCTCTTTTGTGTGATGTGTGAACTAAAGGTCGTATAGTTGTTCATAAACAATATTTGCAACTACACAATTTTATATGAGTGTAGTATATCCAAACATTTAAAATTAACAAGGCTCACAATTGTGTGATGGGATAAAGCAATGATCTGCACTATGATTATGATTATTAGAAAGCAGTGAATGGTAAAGAAATTGTCATAAATGCAACAAAGGATGAGTATTCAATATCTCATCCTTAATATGGTCGACAATCTATTATCTGTGATTTAGTGCACAAGGTGACCAAATGTAGTCATAAATAGGTTGGAGATATTGCTTCTAGCAAAAACTAGAAGTGTTTGAGTGATCAAATAAAACTTCTTTCCCAAGCATGGATTGAAGGAAAAACTATGAGAAAATGCGAAGAAAACAATGAGGTAAGCTTCTTGGTGAATTAGATTTGTTGTCGAACAAGAGGAGAGGGATTTCAATGAGGAATTCTTACAAATAACCAACATATATGACAACAAATATAATAATACTATTGTTTCATAACTCGATTAATATTCCAAGAAATCAATCCATAATTAAATGAAAAAGCATGCCAACAATTTGAAAAGCTTTGTTAGGGGGAAGAGATTGAAATTTTAGTGTTAACAACAAATGGAAAAATTGATTACAAAATGGAAGATTTCAACTTAAGGAAGTAATGGAGATGACCCCAAGATCTCTCTTTGGGGGTTCTATCCACTTTATGAAACTATCAATGATTCTTAAGTGAATTAGGAAACATTCCCCTTACAATATTATCGATTGATGGAAAAATTTGGTAGTACAACCACTAATGAATCTCAATAACAAATATTGAAGCATGTGGACTTAATAATATTTGGCAAAAAAACTAGAAGCATAACTCTGCTTTCACTGAACTTGTGAAAATGGTTGGAGACCTTCATTTATAGATTTCCTTGAAGATGGAATGGAGGGGAATGGAGTTTTATGTCAAATATTAGTTTATGTGCTTGTATTTACTCTATGTATGGCCATGTACACCTTCAATGAGTGAAGAAATTCAACTAGTATGGGATTCTAAGTTTGGGTGAGAAGTGAAAATTTCCAAAAAAAATTAATTCAAGATGGCTTGAAAATAAGTTTCTGTACTACATAACCAATATGATTTTTTAGTCAATGGTGGTCTTAGTGCTTGATTCTATTGTTATTTACTAGAGCAGTTTCCCGGCTTGGCATGTGTGTGTGTGTGTGTGTTAATATTGCTTACATTCTTACGTACACAAAATGCATTGATACTGAGAAAACACATAAAACTATGACAATAAAGAGTATATGTACATGTCCCCAATTTCTTCACAAGATAGAATGTATATGGGTTGTGGGGTTAGGGTCCAGGTCTAGGGATGGTTGATTATTATTGGACAAGTTTTGGGTAAGGAGGGCTTTAACAACAATGTTGATAATGTGCAAATTTAATTTGTTGATAATGCATAAATTTATAATTATTGAAACCAAAAATTGATTAAGGGATTGAAATCATTTACTAAAGTGGGTATATGAATTAAAGGGTGGATTGATAGAAGAAACAAATATATTTGGGATGTTTTTTTCCAAATAAAAGATTGTCAATAAATATGTCATGTTGCATTGGCATAGACATCTTTCATTGAATATTGGATATGAAGATTTTTGTATGTAAGTCCTCACATGACATTAGTGCACTATTTTCAATACCATGCCCTATTAGATGTTGCATTTTTTTTATTTTATGAAACATATGGTACCCACAAATTTTATAGCTTGTGATTCTGTGTCTGAATTTAAAATATCCACGTTGTTGTTATTCATGCTTATGAGATCTTAATAACTCTCTTAGGACTCATGAGTTTCAATTATTTTTCTATAACTAAGTTAATAATACATATTTAAAAAAAAAGTTGACTGACCATCACACAATGTCTTGAAAGTTCTCAAATATACTTAAACTAGTACTTTAGAGATGCTATGCACTTGTGAAGCTTACTAAGTTTCCAAAAAGTTCAATACTTTGTGAGAAACTACAATGTCTTCACTTGTAATTGTTTAAAGTTCAAACCATGTACATGTCATAACCATTCCAATGAAACTTTGTGTATAAGATTTTGCTTACACATGAAAAGATATTGTATTAAAGATTATTATTCATTATTACTAATTGTGTATTTTGATCATGGAATGATAAATCAATTGTATTGCATGGTACATTGTTATATATAGGTGCATATAGAGGTGTAGTGCTAAAGTGTGGGTGTCGAGTAGATTTATAAGCATGAGAATAAAAATATTGTTCCCATTTGAATTTTATGTAAGAAAGATATAATCAAAAATATTTGGTGCATTTATATTATTTGTTGCTTGATGCAAGGGATGGGTGCTGCAACAAATGACTGTTGGAGCAGGGTCCCGCAGCTACAGAAGAAGCTGCTAGTTTTGGCGGAAAGATAAGTTTTGGCGGAGGGAAGTTAAGACAGAGCTACGAAACCGTAGCACGTTTCCAGCTGGAGAGCAGAGCCGGAAACCATGACTTTTAAGATAGAAAAGTCAAGAAGGAAATGGTACCTGACCGGCCGAGAAGAGAGAGCTCAACCACTGCATTGAAGGCAGCGGCGGAAGACAGGAGGGCTCAACGACCCTCATAAATAAGAAGGAGCAACGAGGCTGAAGCATTGAACGCGAAGGACAGAAAAGCGAAGCGGTGCATAGTACCCATGATCAGTGCCGGGAAGCATGGAAGACTGCAGAGAGCTGTGGTGTGACGGAAAGCGGCTACCTCAAGTACAGATATGGCCGACTGTCACTAGTTAGGGTTTTGGGTTACTGTTGGGACAGGCCCACAGTGTTGTAATGGCAAGACCTTCGGGCTGCCTATAAAGGAATATATTTTGTATTGTAAAAGGGTTGGCGGGTTGGAGAGCTAGCTAGTCATTTTGTTAGTTAGTTAGTTGGTTCATTCAGTTGTTAGTAGTGTTTTGCAGACTATTAGACTGTTGTAAAAGCCTAGCTCTGGTTCTGTTATTAGCGGTAGCAATCTTACGGTAACCAGTAGCTGGCTTATAGAATATGTATGTAACGATCCGCAGGGATCGATAGAGAGGGAAGAGTATATTGTAGGAGAGCAATATAGGAGAGAAAAGAGATCTAAGCGAGAAGATCTTAAGCTGCATATGCGGTGCAGCAGAACTGTGTTTTACCTTCCCCTGAGCTATAATAAAACACAGTTCTGTGGACGTAACTTCCATCCTGGAGGTGAACCACATTAAAATCAAGTGTTATGCGATTGGTT
Source organism: Pseudotsuga menziesii (assembly GCA_001517045.1). Lineage (NCBI taxonomy): Eukaryota > Viridiplantae > Streptophyta > Pinopsida > Pinales > Pinaceae > Pseudotsuga > Pseudotsuga menziesii. Next base: position 423,825 of record LPNX010984160.1, on the reverse strand, counting down.
TATGAGTTGTGTTTACTTATGCATTTCTCAGTCAGTTCATGGACTTTGTTTACAGTTTAATGAATGAATGTGTTAATCAATTCACGACAATATAGAAGGGTAAATATAAGTTAACGTCTTTGGCACGCTTTTTATGGTTCATTTATGCTTTGCGTAAAATAGTCTCTATTGCAGTATCGAATAGCCTTGTATGTTAAGTCTTGCACGTCGACACGAGCAACGCTAAGTGTGCTAAACCGCGGAGGTAGGATATCACAAAGAGGTGATACCGCACCGGCAGAGGAGCTACGGTGCGCGATACCGTGGTGAAGGACTTAGCGTTGGGCAGGAACTGCGTGTCGCACCGTGCGCGGCGATGCAATAAGGTTGGAGATATCGCGAATCTGGGAAAGTGCGCGCCGCAGGAAAGGATCGCGCGACGGTATAAAGGAATATCTCGCGGCTAGAAGAGCTGCGAGGCAAGGAGATCATGCGACGCGAGCAGGAGATCACGCGACACGCCGAAAGAGACCTCATAGCTAGGAGAGCTACGAGCCACCAGTGGGATTGCCGCAGAACCTGGTCCAAGACGCTTGATTCCTTGGCCAACCCATTAGAGTCACTTCGGGTGAGACTTCAGGCCGCTTTGCAGTTTGTCGCCGAAATGGCCAGTGATCTAGGGGTGTTGTTGGTTGATTATAGTTAACCCATAAGTGAAGGAGTAGACCTCCTATCCTCCCACATTGTCTAATACCTCATCAGTGAACGGTGTCGAAAATGGATCGTGAAGCGATGCATCGTTGAGCTTGCGCAGATAGACACAGATCCTGATATCTCCTTTTGTTTTCTTTTCTTGTACGACCATGGGGCTAACCCATTCGCTTTCTTCTACCGGCTCAATGATGCCTGCTACTAGCATCTTATCGATTTCATCCTTTACTTTTTCTTTGTAGCGTGGATTCAATCTATATGGGCGCTGCTTAACTAGTCTAGCATCCTCCTTCAATGGTATCCTCATAACTCCCAGGTTTCCAACTATTCCCTTCATCTCTGTGAACTTGGTGGGAAATAGGTCCTGATAGTCATGTAATAAGTCGGCAATATGTCCGACTGTTTCATCATTCCAATATTCTCCTACAGAGGCAAACTTAGGTTCTGCGTTTGTGCCAATATTGATCTTTTTAATCTTCATAGGCTCGGTGATTGCTGGAATCTCTAACTGTGGTCCCCCAACATCGCGAGTCCCTTCTGACTCCGGAATGTTGGTGTTGCGAGGATCCTCATCCTTATCCTTATCTTCATTGTCTGGCTTTGCTGTGAAGTTATAGCACTCAAGCGCGTCTTGCAACTGAATGGCCCACTCAGGTTGAGCCTGCACTGAGATGGTACAGTCCTCGAATATCTTGATCTTGATTATGTCTAGGGCCTGAGTAACACTTGGATGTTCTGATTCAAACGCGAAGGTAAGTAGGAAACTGTCTGTCATAAGTGACCATGTGGCCGTCCCCTTGCGCAACTCGGTCTCTGTGTACCAGTTCCTTGGAACTGTGTCCAATGTGTGAATGAATCTGTGAACCCATTCATCCTCTGGAATGTCCGACCAGTTCTGTTCACATGTCTGAATGTGTGCTCTGGGGTCAGTTTCTCTTGTGTACTTCTGTGGGACATACTCTTTGTAGACCGAAAATCTGATCGCCATCAGTCTTTTAATATCATCCCATGATGTGATATTTTCTTTATGCGCATACCACCATCTTGTAGGTGTGGCTCGTACTGCAAGGTCCATAGCTGCGTTCCTCTGCTCGTAAGGAATCTGTTGCTCAAACTGCTCAAGGAATTCCTGAATATCTGTTAGACCATGATATGATGGAATCTCAGTGATCTCTGCGCCAATCCATCGTAGTGATTTACTCATAAACGCACATCTGCGCACTGAGACTTCGTAAAGTCTGTTCTACCAGTTCTCTAGACCAATATCGGAATCCGATGCGCATGAGCTGTCGCATTGCCAACTAATGTTCCCTTCTGCGGTTGGATTGATGTAGTCGCTCTAGTTTGCAGTCATCTTGTAGAGACTATCCATGTTATGTGCCTCCTCCTCGGCTCGGATAGGTTCGATATATCTAGGACCTTGGTAAGGATCCAGCGGTGCGATGACCCGGATCTGCGCATCCTCAAAGGTCATTTGTCTTCTCTTTAGGTCGATGATAGCCTTGCTACCAATCGCCCAACCGATACTTAGTAGTGCTGGATACGGTCGACTGTCGCCAATGATTTCTATAACCTCGAAGTCCGCAAAAGTACGAACTCCGTCAATGTCAACTGGCACCTGCGGCAGTCGACCCAATGGTGATACTCGCTGCTGGTTAGCTAATCTCAGGTGGATAGGCGATATGGCTAACTGGGGGCTACCCATCTGTTCCCATGTCTGCTTAGTTAGAACGTTCACCTCTGATCCCAGATCTAAGACGACTTCATCCATTTCGAACTCTCCAATCTGTGCTGTGAGTTTCATCTCTCTTCCGATCCTTGTATGTCCTGTAATATTATGAACAACGCGGTGTGCACTGCCCGAGAGAGAAGGTTGTTGACACTGATCTATGATGCGCTGTAGCTCACCGATAGCTTTTTCATTTCTCAAGAGCTTCAAGCAACTGCGAAGGAAGGATTGTATACTTCATGTCGATTCATCCTCGTCGCATCTTCCCGATGTGGTAGCCTGCGGTATCTGTTCTGGGCTATCGCCACAAGGTGCTTGCTGCGGTATGCCCCTAGATGACGGTACCTGCGATCCTGATCGTGTAGGTTCATCAAAGGAAGCCTTGGCTTCATGAAATGTCTCTTTATTCTTCTGTAGGTCAAGTGTTGTGGCTTTGCCAGGAGCTCTGCGCACCCACTCCTGACTTGTGTTCTTTTCGGTCTCCTGCGATGTCCCACTAGTGGAAGCACCACTACGAGTCACAATATTGACTCTTGGTTCTGGTTCTGCCTGCTCAGCAACAATAAGCTGGATGTTCTAGTGTACTGCTAGCTTAGTATCTTTGATCTTAGCTATCAAGGTAGAACACTCCTCTATGGTATGATCATAAGATTTGCAGTAATTACATGTAGTAGTGGGGCTCTGACAATCCCTAGCATAGTGTCCTACAACTCCGCAGTTATAACAAGTGATTGGTCCGCGACCACAGCCAAAACCCTCTCCTCTGCCGAAGCCTTCTCCTCTTGCAAAACCTCCTCCACGGCCTCGTCCTCTGAATCCTCCTCCCCGGCCACCATAAGTCAGATCAGGCAGTGGTCCTGCTGCTGGACCCTGTGTTTCTGACTGGACTCTGTATACGTCATGTTTTCTATCTAACATGAGATCATAGGCTCAGCAATTCTGTTCATCATGTCCGACAGAGCTGCAGAAGACACAGTATAGGTTCTTAGGTGTCTGTACATACTTCTGAAGCAAAGGGCATTGCTGAGGTGGGTGTCCTTGTGTTTTGCATATTTCACACCATGGCCCTTGCGTTCGTGGTATGGGGTTAGGATCCCCTGACGCTAGATATTCTACAAAGACTGTACAGTTGTCTTTGGTATGACCCTGTGCTCTACATCGTAAGCACCATATGTCTTGCATAACCTCTTTTTCTTTCTTAAGTTCGTGTATCTGTAACGTGAGGTTGGCCAACTGGTTCTGTAGGGTTGTCATGCCTGCACTGGTTTCTGCTAAAGGTGAAGCTTCTAGCTTCATTGCCATATCCAACGCGTCATCCTGCGTCTGGAGTTTCTGCTACATTAGTGGCACTCTGATGTGAGGGAGCAATGCTGCAATAAACCATTCCTTATGCTGCTCCGGCGCAAACTCAAAACTTACTTGGTCTATAAGGGCTTTGAATTTATGGTCAAAGTCCCATACTGATTCTGATGGTAGTTGCTT